>MBAC02010046.1:0-30716 GCA_001712635.2 Nothophytophthora sp. Chile5
GGCCATGATCCAGAACAATTTGCGTCTACAAAATTCTTCGGCGACTGTGGCATCTATTACTACCGTCGGTTGGTTGATGACAACCCGGGTGGGCTGCGCGGGGATCTCGAAGACTGGCTCGACGGCGTTTTCGTTGACCTTATTCCAAGTGATTTCGATCAAAATGTGGTGCCGCGGTTTTGGCAATCTGCGCGAAAGCAGAAACCCCAGAGCAAGCTTCCCGTATTAGCTATGACGATCCTGTCTGTCGCGATCAACACAGCAACCTGTGAGAGATACTTCTCAGAGCTTGCTTTGATTCACACTTCTCGGAGAAATCGCTTGTCGGCTGAAAAAGCGAGGAAGACATCGATCGTTAGGAAGCACGTGCGTGAGCTAAACCGCAGCGAAGATCAAACCGCATCCAAGGGAAAGCAGAGAGAACCGGAGAATCCGCAAGAGCGGATAAAGCTGATTGATCGTGATACGCTGGACGACCTATTGCTGGGTGAGCTTGCGAGCATTGGGCCTTCTCCGGAACAAGTGCAAGCCCTCGCCAATTCCCCTCAGGACGACTGCGAAGACGCTTTCGAGTACTGGATGTCTGTTCTTCGTGAGTACGACAGTGACCGCGAGCCGAGCCAAAACGGCGCGATCGCAAACTGGGACCACGAGGTGACAGGTGGCGAATACGAGTTAGATAGTATTGGGAACAGCGACACCGCTGCCAGAGGATCAAGATGGAGCGGGAGCGCTTATGAACCAATTTCGTTGCCCGATCGGCGTCCATTTCCCGCATCAAATGATCGCAATTTCCCACAAGAAGCGAAACTCGTCGGCATGCGCGGTCGCAAGGTTTCTCTAGCCGAGCTATTTGCTGAATTAGATCTGACAGCTGTTGCAGCTTCCCAAGAAAGCTAAATGTACTCACGCTAACTTAAAGAAACATGGAGAGTACGTGTTACCATGTGCATAATTGCACTTCTCGTCCGCATATATAACTTTGCACCATTTTCATTCTTCGTATCAAACAGAACTGGTTCGGCACCCAGCATATCGAAATCTTCTGGTGCTGTTCCATGCTTCATCCCTGATGATGCCCCCCCCCCCCCCCCCCCCCCCCCCAAACAATCTCACAATAATCTGCGATGTATTGGTTTCTTGAAACAATAGGAACGCATTCTAGAGAGGGTGGGCTCAAAGCATCGGCATGAACCCAAGCACGTACTGCGTAACTGAGAAACTCGGGGCTGTAGATGAAGATCGAGAAGCCGGGGCAAATACAGCTCTGTCGAAGTAGATATAACACCATTTAGATAGCATTGCATTAGTCAGGACAAGAACGATTTCAAAACGTTTGCAAGGCAGAGGGATTTCTTGGGTGAATGAAGAAGGAGACGACCAGAATTGGTATGATGGCAACAGAGACTGACCGTATTGCCGAGTGTCAACAGCGAAAAAATGGGTGTGGTTGGAAATGTATATACGCCTAGGCACGTGAAGTCAATCATAAAGCAGAATGTGTCAAACATCTCAGTAACTCAAATTGTAGTGCATCAACGTGTTCGTAACTGGATAAGTTTTGTCAGTCCTTCCCCAGTAGAGCAAAACGCAAGAGACCGGATGTACTTACGTCGCTGTTTGGGATTGCAGAGGCACATGGCTGCAAATATGAGCGACGACATGAACATGGTATGAGCACATCAATCGCGGTACCGACGTAGCAGTAGTTCAGTTACCTGCAGAGTCCGGCACATTGCTCATGTATGGAACAACATTAAAGAGGCCGTTAATACCACAAATTCAGCCGTCCATGCACTGAATAATGTTGTCGATGTTGTGGCCGCTGCCAAACAGTGTGACTTACGCGCAGGTCGGTCGCCATCTTGGCGGGTCAGCCATTGAAGTTTCTGAACGCCAATGTAGTGTCAATGCCTGCTGCCAACAGCGATGCATCCTGCAAATACTCAGGATGTTGCCACCGACCGCTCCGCAGCCATGTTAACCCGCTGCCGCTCAAGGAATTCCACGCCTCTCCATCAACCAAGAGCGCGAACGATGCGTCTTTTAGTGGAACAGATCCACAGCACCGTAGCTATTGCACGTCAAAATCAGCTGATACGCAGCAACATGTGCAACACTCCGGGGCGAAGGAGGCAATGTCGGTCCGTTGCTTGACCTTGGAGGACCCAGTCAGCTCGAGTAGCGCGCCCAGCATCTGCGTACTGTTGTGGTAATGAGACGTCCATGGAGATGCCCTGATGTGTGGTGCATATGCCGATGATGCGAGGGTCATGGCATTGTAGTTAAAGACGCTAACACGTCCACGCGTTGATAGCGGCAGAACGATTCATGGTTCTTGAAGGTGGAGCTGTCGCTGCGTAAGACAGATCTGCGTTTCTCCCCTCTTATGTCTTCGAGGCAGCTACCGGCGCGTGGGGTTCTGGCGCAGTTAGCGATCTTGCCCAGCCGCTGCTTTGAATGTGGCTTTCAACGTTTGCCGATGTGGTGCTGAATTTGAGAAGCACAATTCTGCCACATCTTGTGAGATCCGCCCCCCCCCAAAGTTGCCACATCAAACTCCAGGATGCCAGTCCGTAAAAAGACGTAAAAAGCCGTAAAAAAATAAACGCAGATAAACGCAGATTAACGCAAAAGCCGTAACAACATTAACGCGCGGAAATGCGTTTTCAAAAGTTTAAACTGCTGCGTTTTCCATCACTGTGTGAGTAGGAGCTGCGATGGCGATGCTCTAATAGTTTTGAGTTACGTTTGAACAGCAGGAGCCGCTATTATATGTACCATGCATGTTGTTGTAGGTGAGTGGCTTAACAATTTGTCAGTGATGGATGTGAAGGACCCTCCTTCCTACTGTAAATTTCCGTCCCACCCCGTGGCCATCACGTGGCGTGCGAGATCCAAGGACGCGTGGTGTGGGAGGCCCCAGCCATCCGGTGGCGTGCGTGGATTGCCAGAAGACGCAAGGTGCTCATGGCGCGACGATCGGTGGCGTGCAAGGTTGAAATCGCCCACTTCAAGATCAAGGATCGATACTTTGGCGGGTTGCCCTCTGTGGGTTCCTTGGAGGCTCCGGACGGGCAGCTGGTTCATCGATTTGTGTTTTGCTTGTTTGCTAACGGTCGATCTATTCATTCTGCTATTTGCATCATTAAGTTCAAGTCGTGCGATGCGACAAATTTGATAACGGCGAAATGAATGCAACCTTCGATCCCCAGCTCTGGAATGCGGTATCATGCAGCGCTTTTGCAAAGAGCTCCCGACCACCAGGTACGTTGTCATTCTTAGGTTGGCATTGCGAGTGTTGATCGAACCCCGCATCATCACGGTGATCAACTTGTCGGGATTGACGGAGAGGTCATACGTATTGATTTGACAGTGCAGGCTTGGCTCCATTGCAGAGACCATGCTGAACAGATGACGCCCCCTTCCCCACCACTACGGCGCTCAGTGATGACTTTTGGCCTCGTAGTGTACGAGCTGTATATTGTTTTGTGTAATCAGGGCAACCAGTGGACTTCCAAGACGACAGCACAGGCGCCTGGATGCATACATACATCGACTCAGAGATAGTCATCTCGACGTCCCAGTCGTCGTCTCGGTCGAACCGGACCCTAATCGGCCTGGTGGTGTGTGGAGTTAGCTACAACCGCATCTGAGAACATAAGTGCGGAGAGCATGATGGCATGCCATTAGGCCTGATCCAGGTTGGTGCCATGTGTAAAAACGACTGCCGTTGTGACTACTAGTAATGATAGCTTACAGGTACGCTCCATTTTCCAGAATGTTGTTCCGGAGCTTGTTCAAGCGCGTTTCATGCAGGTTGGAGTTAGCACTTACGCTCATTTTGATTCAGTGGTGGAAGCATCCCTTGCCTCATGGAACTGCGTGGTTCACGCCTGGACTTCGCCAGGGTGTCCATATGCCCTGCGATTGCACCAGTATGATTGCACCAGGACCTTCACTCGCTGGTCACCTATCATCCATGATGCTTCCGCTTGCTTGCAGTCAGCGTGGTAATCGGTCAGTCTCTCAGGCACGTGTTCGTCGCCATCCTTAAGCCACTGCTGCTCGTTCGCTGATAGAGAGAGAGAGAGGATAGAACCTCTTTATGGTCCACGGAATTGGCGATGAGCTCTGGAATATTTTCAACGATTCACTCTTTTACGAGAGACGGGTTCAGTGGCATTGTTCTAATGAACTCCCGCCGATGGAAACGGCGAGGACGAGAGTGTCAACGACCGCATCTACAGTGCAACGATTCCAAGAGGAAGATTAGTCCAGTCGTGAAGCTCGTTGCCGTAATGCAAAGCGGTAAGGAGGTGATCGAATCGCGCTAGGAGATCACTCCAACCCTGACGTACAAGACAAGCTCTGATAAGTCAACGTGAATGTACTTCTGCTTTGGTCTGTGATGCTTCGTAAACAACATCAGCTAACGGATATCGCTTTGCCACACTCAGCAATTCAAACAAGCGTGTTGCGCTGCAATGCGACACAGCGTGTTCTTCCCTGATAATCCTACCTACTGCAACCTACAGCCTTGCTGTCGCTCGGCGTCTGTCTTACCTGCGAGACACATTTATCTGCAGCGCGTCACTTGGCAATGCTTTGTTTTTGGCCTTACCTCCCCCTCTTTTGTCCTTGTCTAGATCAAGGAATGACTGCAGCGGTAGATACAAGGTGCAGTGGCGACTTGTTTAGGCTGTCAAGCCCTCAGTTGCAGTTTGGACTGGGTTGAGGTCGTTCTGAGGCTCAAGAGAGCGAGGAGCGCAGTGTTGGCGCACAAGGACGGACAGTGGCGTTCGGTGATACCGCATATGTGTCAACCTAAATTTGCACACCGCCGCTTGAAGGGCCCCCTCAGCGCAGGATCTGCGTCATGCCGCCGTAGTGCACGAGCTTGAGCTTGTTCTCCTCGCTGAGGGAGAAGCTCTTGAAGACCGCGGCCACTGTGCGCTGGCAATCCTGCAACGGACTCTGCACCAACTTCATGAGAGGCGACATCAGTGACCCCTGCACGATGTACACGCGGATTATCGGTTTGGCCAACAGGAAGCTCAGACCCATGGCAGCGCACCGCTACGTCACGTCGCCCCCTCTCGGGTCACCACATCCGCTCGTGTCCTTCTCCGCACTTCTCTGGGCCGCGCGCCGCCCATACCTCGTTGTCTCCGCCCCGTGCACCTTGACCCCCTTGCACGTCGTCACGCCTTGATCTCCGTTGTCTCTGTTTCTCCTTGCCGTCTCATCCTCCTGCGATCTTCGACCGTCGCGCTCTCCGCCGTCACCTTCAACCGATCACCTGTGTTCTGGTGATCGTATCCACTCCGAACCGACTCCTCGCACTTTCTCCGACACAGGCTGCTGCCGCATGGGTTCATGCTATCGCTCTAACTCCCTGAAGCCACTGGCCAGCTGCCAGTCAGGTCAATCTGCACCCACCCGAGTGCTGGCCACTCGCCACCAGTGTGACGCACTGTCACACTATATAGATATCAGCGGTTTTCCTTTCGGTTTGTTTGTTGGTAGCCATATTCTGCGTGCAAGCTCGATACCAAGCATCAACAACAAGAGGAAGAATAGAACTTCTTCACAGACGTGAACAAACTCCGCAAGTTCATCGAAGAGTACTCTCCAAGCCCATGGGTGAGCATTTCGGTCCGGCAGTGCATTCTGACAACTGAACGCACTACCAACAGCAAGAGACCCGCACAACGTTGGTGAATGTCTGCACTCGGAAGCGCCTCAAGGAGATTCGCGCGCATGGACGATCCACACAGAAAACGCTAAGATTTCCTGCTAATTTTCTGGGGCCCCAAGAAGAAGCACGGTGGACCTAAGAAGCGACTCCGTAGCGGACCGGTGCTTACGTTCAAGAAAATTCACACCGCGCAGTTATTTTCGGGGGTTGCGCAAGTCAACCTGCAAGCCGTGGAGTTGGGTGGAGACGGCAGAATCTGGGAAGTCATCGACGACTTTGATGTGAGCAAGAAGCCAAAAGGCCGAAACAGTGACGGGAAGCTGCCCTGCAATGCAGGGAGCGGGAAATACTGGTATGTCGTAAAATGTACCCCGGCATATCTCTTTTGATAATTTGAAATACAGGTATATTTACCTACCAGTTGAGCAGATAAAAGTGGCATAGCTTTCATAAGACCGACTTCGCGAATCGAAAAGCAACAGCGTCAGAAGTAGCCGTTTCGAGGTTGGCCCTTATCATGAAGCGCGGTCAACGAAAAATGAATTTTGACCTTGAAGACAGTACTTCCACCTCATGCGCTACCCCAAGCTGTGGTCACAGGGAGCAGCTGAAGCCAACAGCATTAGCGGCAGTTTCATTGTTCTTTTGACCACGGCTAATGCGCGGCCTGCACCTGAGGCATTGCAGCTGCTTTGATACAAAGTTATGCTGGGATCACCCCAGTTGGATGACCGCGCTTTCGGTCGGCAAGAGCATGAACAACGACAGATCTCGTCTTGCATCAACATCAAGATTTGCTTTGGGCTGTGTCGGTGAAGTTATTAGAGATTATCAGCAATTGTAGCGAACAGAAGTAAAACAAAATAGACGACGACAAGTAGCGGAGCACCTCACTCGCTGTGATCGTCAAGCTGCTGACGAGAGGGGACGCCTTCCCATCGTTAATTTCTCTCAACCAGCACTGGGACGACGTCCCCAAAGTGTAGGTTTTGGGAAGAGAGAAATGAATGGTCAGCGTCGATTATATCCGCAATAGTGCTTGATATCTTGGGCAGGATTTTAACGGGTCTATTACCTACTTGAACAGGATCAGGGATCATAATTTATACTGTCAAGTTACCGATAAGTTCTGAGCAAAGTACCGGATCTCAAAAGCAGTCTAAAACGGCATGCCCACAAATTATTATTGGGAAAGGCCGATCGAGGTGCGAGGCGAGGAGTAGTGGGGAAGGTGACTTGTGTCTTAGGCGGAGAATGGAAGAGTGAGTAGATTGAAAGTGGGAATACAAACTCATAGAGCGCTACCAACCTGCGACTGCCCTGCTGTCCTCGGCGCTCGCTCTGTACTTGATCTCCCCTGGCTTCCTGTCGATGACTGCCCGTGTTGCAGTTGAGCTTTACCAGGAGATGACCCTAGACTGTGATGGCACTAGACGTGTGCCTGCTGTGTTGCTTCTCGTGCCACTATGCCTTAGCGTGGGCCGGGGATGTGCCGCTTAGTCTTGCTGCTCCGACAATTATAACGAAACGACTAACCCTTATCTAATTGGGTTTGTAACAATGCACTTTGTGGACGATTCTGAATCTATTTCAGACAACTTTACTTTGAAAGGGTTTCCAGCTCATCAAGTGTTACGCCCCGATATTAAGAAGGCCTGCCAACCTTTGCAGTTACTATCTACGAGGATGCAACGTTAAACTGAACGTTCTGACCAACAGCGTCGTCAACGAAAAACGCTTATCGCACACCTGTGACTCAACGCTCAACCAACCCAGTGAAGATGAAATCACTGTGATTTCAGATGACTCAACCAGAAGTGCATCTACCTCTCCAGCACCGCCAACCATTCCGCAGGATATGGCTCAGAAAATGGCAAATGAAAACGACTCTCTAGCTCTATCCCAAGTGTCGGCGCCATCGTCGCACGTTTGGAGCTTGATAAGAGAGCAGTTCACTGTGGGTGCAGTGACAACGGGACGGTCACGGGAACCATCCACTTTGGTGGGTCCATCCATGGACGAGTTGAAGTGCCGTCCCTGTCCCTGGGCCGACATGGGCCCAACTGCTTTCAGTTCAAATTCACCTATGCTGGTGGCGACGGACCAGAGTGCGTACTGATGTGAGTCCATCCAGCCTTGATTCAACTGCTCACCTACGCTCCGGACGTCTTGTTCTTCCTGGACGGGACATTTCGGTGTGTTTCATCCTCGTTCTACCAGCGTGTGGTGATCATGGTGCACGACCGAGGGTCGCGCTTCTTTGTTCCGTGTCGGACAATATTGTCAAGCAACAAGACAGAATGATCCTTTTGGAACTGCCTGCATTGTCTCCAGGTGACCACCGGGATGAACATGGCCTCGGGTACAAGTCCGTGTGACTTTGAGCGCGCACTGATTAACGCGGTGGGTACCAATATTCACAAACTACTGTTGTGGGGTGCCTCTTTCACTTATAAGAGGGAGTCCGCCAAAGGATGCAAAAACTTATATTGCCGACAGAGGAAATTGCGAACGCAGTGATTCGCGGCATTCCTGACATGCTTATGATTCGTCCACATGACCAATTCGACCCTCGCGGAAGTGAGTATGCGCAAACTCGAACTCGAATGAAGGCATCGCTGGTGGAAAGAGGATTTGGGTACAGTGAGGAAATTAACAGCGCATTGGGCTGCTTTCGACGGACTTGCTCCCACCGAGGTTTTGGAATGTGCGTGGTATCAATCGCTGGATCGTCGTCAATCGCACCGACAGACTCATTGAGCGCTGCAATCGGGAGCTAAACGGCGAGTTCCGAACCAGAAGTCCAACTTGGGGGATACTTGTGGGTGTGATCGAGGGAATGCCCACTATTACGTCACCCTGCTGAAGTGCGTTGCCCTAAGACGCGCTCTTCCTCCGCTAACGACGCATACTTCGTGCCACCTGAGCTCACTTTGTGATCTTTTGGGTGAATTTTAAGGGTACAACTCTATCGCTACTCTTCTCTTCCTTTGATTTTGTATCGATTTATGTTTTCTTTTGCTTTTCTACAAGACCAGTGGTTAGATAGAATACAAATATCGACGGATGGTACCGCCCGTATGCCGATAACGCCCGTACTATTCTATCCCAGTTTCCCTCCAACTCATTTGTATGGAATCCATATTTTTACTTTTTAGCCAATCCGCTCAGAGGATGAAATGAATTCGGGCTGACTTTCAGCCAATCCAAAGTCGAGTATCCCTAGCTTTTCAGCCAATTATTTGCAAGCCCCCCCCCCCGCGCATTCTTCCCGCTGAACTCATTCCTCGAAGCGAGCAATCGGCAATGGCGTGTCTTTTTCCAAGCTGTTGCGAGCCTCACGATGCGCGCATGTGCAGTGTCTGCGGCGGCACAGCACATCATGTACGCTCTAATGAAGCGTTGGACGCGCTAGGGTTTGAAGCCCCCATGCATTTGTCGTTTTGTTCAATGATTTGTTTTCGCGAGTATGAGAGTGCTGAAGTGCGTACATGGAGTGATGACGGCGACTCTGCGTTGGAGAGTTCTCAGGATTGCGATGAAGAGGGCGGGGAGGATGTGGATGTATATGCATGTATTGAATTGCCTGCAAGTCGAAAGACACGCAAAAGTTACACCTACAAGTTTCAACGAGAAGTGCTTATTGCGCTCAGATCACTGTCATCTCGCGTAGCCGCAACGCGCTTTGGCATACCCCGTAGAACAATAAGGGATTGGATTGAAAATAGGGATGCTATATTTGCTTTCGGAGGATCGGAGAAACGGCGTACGCAGCGCACGGGGCGACGGAAAACGCTTCCGTTTGCCAGCGAACTGGTTACGTTCATGAAGGACATGCACCGTGACGAAATGGTAAGAGTGTTGGTAAGCCCTGTGATATATTACTGAATATGTTTCTTACAATTTTATATATAAGCCGTTGTGTACTGTCCATTTGGTACAGCTTACCAAAATGCATCACCAAGATTGGCTCGACCAGTACGCGGCGGGGAAAGCTTCCAAGGAGAGCACTTATGGCGCTCTCATCAAGCTCTTGTAGCGCTTTGCACATCGTCACGGGCTTTCGCGGCGGACGCCTGACTCGGCAATGGTTCGATTTGTTTTATATTTTATTTGACGGTTTGTATAAAATATTCTGACCTTTGCAATGCATTTATTATATTTTGTGTTGTGTTATTTTGATAGGAAGTTCACGACTACTTGATACGAAAGCGGGATGAATTTAGCCGGTCGTTCTGGCAAGATTACAGACACTATGAGGCTAAGGACATCTACAATGTCGACGAAACGGGGGTTCTGTACGACATTCCCCCTCTTGCGATTTGGGCGGAACGGGGCAAGTCCGCGAAAATCTTGCGCGCTCAGAAGCATTCAGCTCGTCTGGCAGCGGTCCTGACAATTCGGGCTGATGGTAAGCTGCTTCAAACTGTAAGGTTCATTGCTTTCATTTTGTTTAACATAATTTTGCCAGGCACGAAGCTGCCAATTCTTTTCATCGTGAAAGGCTCGCCCACAGGAACGATTGCCAGAGACGAGGTGCCGCTGTATCCGAAAGGTGATCCATATTTTGTTCGATATTCTGTCAAACGTAAATGTTTTGACTTGTAGTTTTCTTTCTATTTTTTATTGTGCTGTTGTTATATTTATGTTTCCTTCATTTATTTGCATGCAGGCCATGTATACGCAGTACAAAAGAATGCTTGGATGGACTCCACGATCTGGTGTCGCTACGTGCGCGAGCTGCTCAAGTTCGAGATCAGTGGCCCCTCCGTGGTTCTCCTCGACAATTTGGATTGTCACGTCTCCGACGACTCTGAGGCCATTGCCGCCGGCGATCTGTTCTCGCGTCTCGCGCCTCTGCCGGCAAACTCGACATCAGTTTGCCAGTTGCAGTGATGGGGCCATTAAAAGCTAAATTACGCGCTCGGTGGCTTGAAGAATACGAGGGGAAGAGGCAAACTGCAGCACAAAAACGATCAGTCATGATCAAGAGGACGATAACTGCGTGGAAAGACATTCCAGAGAGTTTGGTACGAAGCAGCTTTCAGAAAGCTCTCCCACAAGCGAACGTGTGATCAGAATTCAAATAAACTTCAAATTCTTGTGCAAATGGCTCACGAATGACTGTTTTTTCAGCTTGTTCAAATGGGTTCATCCGGGAATGTGTGACATCTTTGTAGCATTTTTTTTATTTTCCCAGCCAATCAAATCGATTGGTTTGGCAGCGGGCGTTATCGGCATAGTCCAAGGTTCGATTGTTCCACTGTATTTTTTGGCTTGCTTCAACTTTTTCAAGTGGGCGTTATTATCCGTCGATATTTGTACTCACGTTTATATAGGATATGTTGTCTTATTGTGAGATCCGGCCATTTTGTCCAAGCAAAGAACGCCTTAGTTACTCCATTTTAGCTGAAATTATTTTGTGAATCAACGAGTGATCGGTCGATAATAGTGTGAATAAAAAGGGGTGGAAGTCAGTAAATCTGAGGCTGAATATATCGATAAGTTCAGCAAGTTGCCTCTAATCTAGAGTTGTGTGGCACCATTCAAAAGCAAAATACGTGGAATCGACGTGCCGCAAGAGCCTCGGGAAGGCATGAACGTGGTGGAATTCCGATGGAGAGCTGTAATCCTGCACTAAGCTCCTCGCTGTGGTCGTCCGGTGGGTTGCGGCGCCAACAGCGTCAAGAATCTGCATCTGCCTGAACATAGCGCTCTAGCTGGCTGGCGAGCTTGTGTCATCGCCCAGTGCGTGCGGGCGATCTCTAAAACGTGGAAATCCGTGCGTTATGTTAGAAACTCGCCAAAATCTTCCACCGCCTGCTGTTTGTGTGAGTGTGTGGCGCGGCGTCGAATCGTTTCTGTCGCTTTAATATCCTTGATAGCAAATACGAAAAGTTCGAAGCGTAGCGGGCGGTCAGTCTTTCGGCGCTGCTGGTAATTGAGCCGGACAAGGTCAACGACGTTCCGCCAGTTGGCTTCCGTTAGAGTCACGAAACCCTTTTGCGGGGCACCTAAACTGGGCTTTGCGTACACGTTGCCTTCAGAACGCAGCGTTTTCCCCTCGAATGTATATAAGCGCGGCCACTACACGCTCCTCCACACTGGCACAGAGCTCTCGATAGGACCCTTCCTCGTCGAACTGGAAGTCAGCGTCCTTCTCTACGCGAACGTTTGTCCTGCAGAAAACCCCGATTCCTCCGGTTTTCACTGACCCCCCCCCCCCATTATTTACATCGCGGTTTCCTTTTCGTGAGGTTCTGTTGTGTTTCTGTCTTGCAGAATTATATATGCGTGGCTTCTCGGAATGCCGGTTTAGAAGTCGGCGTTTTGGCCTATTTATAATTAAATCGGTCGGGGAACGGCTAATTATGGCACGGTAACACACCATAAAATAGGGCTACCAAAAATAAATAAGAGTAGAGTCGCAATAAATTAGTATCACCAACTCTAAATAAGCCTCTAAAACGGCCGATTTAGAATCAAATTAGACATTCTGAGTGGTTTTCACAATATATTAAAACTAAAAAATAAATAATCAAGTTGAAAAATATGTTGACTTCTCCCCGTTCTCTGGTTTGGATAAATGTGCTCATTATCCTTTGACAAGATTTCGTACCGTCAAGTGACAATCCGCCGCTAGAGTTAAAATTATAGCCTCATCACGTGATATGTCAGATTCGAATGTAAAAGCGCAAAGAGCACTCCGTGCCGCGTCCCTCTTATTCACATCGTTCTTGTGTATCTGACTTTCGCCCTGCTACCACTTTCTACCGCGTTGGTTAGCGCAGAGGAAATTACCTTGTGGATGCTCGAAACGAATATCGGCGGACGGGCGAGCGATGAACCTCACGTGAAGACACTATTGCGGCGGAAATGTATTGACCCGACGGATAAAGTTGACGCCAGCGATCCACATTTTGCAGTATTGGAGCCATGATAGAGGGCGGTCGTCCGCATCTTTTGTAGGTGGAGATACGCTAGACACCACTAAGCAAAACTATGTAACGCGCGAAGCGAATTGAATGGAGCACAAATGTAAACTCCTGAACTTAGGTCTGACAAACCACAAGTTCTTGCTTCTTGCCGTTCCCATCACCTATCGCCAAATGTTGTATTTGTACGTTTTTTGCGCTATCAGTGGCGTTTGAGGATCAGCTTGGCCGTTTGCAAACGCAAGAAATACTGCACAGCGGAGTCCTTGATATCACGTTTGGGCAAAACAGGTTTGCCATTCTTGACACAGCTTTGACGGAAGCGTTTCACTATCTCATCGTGGCACCATCCTCTGTTGTCGAGGTGACGCATGGCCAGGTTGAGAGCGACGAAGTTACATATGCCTTGCAGCAATGCACCCATTTTGTCTGTGAGGTTAATTGTGCTGCAAAACGGGTGGAATGAGTTGAACTTGGACATCCCACACACATCAACCACTGGGCAATCATCGTCTAACCCGCTTTGACGCAAAAGTGAGCAGGGCTTCCATGTGTCACTGTTGCGGGTGTCATCATCTGCGTCGCACTACCTGACTCGATACCGGTAACCGCGGTCAATAGTGCTTCTGTCTATTACTGCGAACACCTCCCACCGATGCTGACGATCGGCATTTATTATTGGTGAAGGTACTTGAATTCGAGTTTGCACAGATGGTCGGTTGCTTGCTTGTGTTCATGATGGTCGGATTCTTGATCGTGTACATGTTGCTCTCCGTTGCCCTGGCAACGGTGGTGCACATGTCGGTAGCGATTGCGATGATACATTTTCAGTCACCAGCGTCGGTTGCAAAAGTGGTGTTGTGAGGGAAGTTGACTTGTTGTCGTCTTGGTGGCGATAGTCACCATCGTGAGGACACCAGTATTGGTGATGCTGACGGAAGGATTCAGCGGGCGCGGGTCGGCGCTGCGGTCCACCACATCATGGAACGCGATCAGAGCAGCACGACCGGAGCAAGTCCTTGCTTAATGATGTCCATGCTACAAGTATAACCACGCAACAAATCACGAAATCACCCCACAATAAGCTGGTCATTGTTGGAAGGATTGCGGTGGAGCATCTGGCTCGCCCTGCATGGAAGCGCTGAACGGATTGTGGACTGGACACGCGGGCGTAATATATTCACGATGATGGTCGCCTCGGGTGATAGCGAGAGAGCAAATCGTAGAATGACCAAAGCACCGCCAATTCCCTTCAGAAGACCTACATCATTTTTGCCACCAATGCCATCCATTTGCTACAGTGTTTGATAACCTTTCATTGTCTTGGACTTGGAAATGCATCTACTTGCACTGGATATACACGTTTTCCCCTGGTACGATTCAGTCACCTGGGTTACCCATTATTAGGCTTCTCGCGTGCTGCTTGAAGTGGCCGGGGTACCCGGCGCATAGTCTGGTGATTGGTGTGTGGAAGATATCGGTGAGTACGTGCGAAGGTAACATCGTAGGTGAGCACATATAAATTCGCATTGAAGGTGCTTGATTGTAATATTACGTTGGTGACTGACTGCTACGTGAACTGTGAGGTTGATTTGGCTCGGTGTTGTTGCTGCGCATGTTGTCGATCGGTTCCTTGACATTACGAGGCGATTTGCGCGATGTTGTTGAGGTTCGTGTCGACTTGGCACTCGCTGCCCCAGATGCCCATCTTATATGGTGAGAACTCGATGACTGTGCCTGACTTCGGCACCTTGGGGTCGTTTTGGCGAATGCCGTAGATGGATGCTGTAGCAAAGAGTCGATTCGCGCCTGCTGGGTTCTCCGTTTGTTCGTCTCAGAGGATCTGCAAGTTGTGAGCTTGAGTGTGCATGTGTGTGTGTCTTGCGCACCATTTGTTGTCGTTGCAGGGCTCATTGGCCTTGGTTTCACCGATGAACATTCGCAGGTACCTCGGAGACGAACCACTCGCGAGATCGATCACTCTCATTTTTGTTTGCTTGTCAGCGGCAAGTCTCTGCAGCGGAGACAGGTATGCCGCGCTTGGCTGTTTCCGTTCTCGGGGTAGCGGGATATTTGATCGGCTGCGGTTCGTCGGCACTTGCAATCGGCGGCACGACGACGACAGTATTCGTGAGGTCACCGCTGCTCTTCTCTTCATCCTAGGTGTTGAATTGATTGCGCGTTCTAGGTGGTCGGACAGTCCACAGTGTTGGATCATTGCAGCTTGGGTTCGTTCTCGTTGTCATTCGTGACCGTGTGGTTCTTGTGCTCCGACGTTGCTGAGAACTGCGAGCTCCCCGGAGACCACAGGCTTTGGTCCGCAATCTCCCTTGTTATTGGGTGTGGATGAATTCAAAATGTTGATTCAACAGCGGCCACCACCGTAGCAAGCGACCGAAGCAAACGCACCTACTGGATGCTAAAACGAACTTAGTTGCGACCACCTCGATCTCATGAAATTCCTCGGTCCGTCGTGAAAAGTACAGTAAATCAATTTTCACACTTGGGAAGGTGTCGTTAAATGATACTTCCCCAAATTTTGGGAAAGTATTGTGCAAAATGGTATCTGATCAATCGCAGAATATTTTCATATGTGCTGTTGGTTGACAGGTAGTGCAATTCTCTGCGGTGGTGACTCACCATTGAGCTGCCAGGCGCAACAAGATTCCCTGGAGACGGCGAGGCAGCTCGACCTGCGGCTCATACATATATATATATAGCGCCAACGTCTCCACGGCTACACTCGGCTCTTATCGGAGCCTTCCTTTTATAAATATGCACAAAGTTGGTCTGCTCATTTTGCGCAGGGAGACATCGCATATCTGTCTCTGGCATGAAGACGGCCGTCCCGAGCACCAAAGATAGCGACAGCTGGACGGTATTCTTAGCGTTGCTTGCAGGCAGCGGCAGAGCGGAAATTGCAGCAACAGAGAGAAGACCAGCGAATCGCACGCCGCGCCGCGGACGCCAGTCGCGCCGCACACCTCACGCGTCGAGATGACGGAGCCCGACAATGCGAACATCCATCAGTACTGGTCGCCGTCCATCATCGTGCTGTCCTACTTGATCGCCATCACCGGCAGCTATTGCAGTGCGTTCTCGCTCCGAGTTGCCGCGGTTGATTGCCGACACCACAGGAGGAAACACACAGCAACTGACTTGTCTGTTGTTGTTTGGGAGCAGCGATCCAGCTGATGGAGAATTGGCGCCGCGTCGACGACGTTCAGCAAAAGCGCCTGATGCTGGTACTGTCCGCCTTCGCGCTCGGCGGCTGCGGCATCTGGTGCACTCACTTCACGGGCATGACGGCGCTGAATCTGGAGCTCAAGGACGGCACCACCCTGGAGGTGGACTTCGAACTGGGCTTCACCATCCTGTCTTTCGTCTTCGCGGTGCTGGGCGTGTTCGTGGGGCTCAAGATCGCGTCCTCCGACCCGTACTTCCTGGAAATGGAAGCCGCTCGCCGCAAGGAGATGCTGGTAAAGCCCCTCACATTTCAAGCTTATTCACCACGACTCCGACCAAACACACTCACCTTTCGTATGTGGACTAGGCCACCAACCTGAAAGCCGTCAAAATGTCCACGGTGGTGAACAAAAGCGCTGTGACGCGGCACATCAAGGTGCGAGCACTTCTTCCTTCACCAGCAAAGAAGGCCAAAGCACTACTAACACTCTGGTGCAGATCATCGCGTTGCTCTCGCGACTGTGGCTCATTATGGCAGGTGGAGCTTTCGCAGCTCTCGGTGTGTTGGGCATGCACTACATGGGCATGATGGCGCAACGTACCAACGCCGCCATGAGTTTCGACGTGGGGATCGTGGTGGTCTCCGTGCTCATCGCCTTCTTCACCGCCAACGCGGCCTTCTGGATCCTTTTCCGAGCGGTAAGACCGACACAATGGCAGTGCTGCAGCGTCATAGACACCCTGCAAGCGGCGATATTAACCCTTCTTGGTGGCTTATGTGCAGTTAACCTTCATGCCCAACAGTGAACTTCTGCGACTCGGAAGTGCGCTGATCATGGGGGTGGCGGTGTGTGCCACGCATTACTGCGGCATGGGGGCCGCCTCGTACGCCCCCAGCCCCGAGAACTTCACCGACAACACGCGGTTCATCCTGAACGGCCCGGGCGCCTCCGTCGTGGCGTCTCATGCGGCGCTTCTCACGTGCTACTGGCTCGCGAGCTTCAGTGTGGTGCGCAACGTCCGGAAGGCGGAGATGGCGGCGTCTGCCGTCACACAGCGCACAACTGCCCGATCAGCCGTCTCGCAGCACACCTCCGTGTCCGCAGGGCGTGGACAAGGCAAGAGTAACACTCAGAAGGTTCATGTTGCCAATTGAACGATAACCGGCACGGATGCTGCATAATATTTGAAACACATGACAACTTCCGCCAGCGCGCGAACTGTAAGCGCCTAGTTCGCGGAGGCGCTGCTCCGCTGCCATGTTGCAATGCAAGCCGACGCTTCTTGCCCCAATTTAGCTCGCCTTTCGCCACACCAGCCAAGCACCTGCGTCCTAAAAATACGTGGAGAAGGTCGGGCTTGCTGCTCAGCGAGTGCCTTGCATCTTCGCATGCTTCTGAATCACTTCTTTCCTCCTGATAGTGAAATTCGGAGGGCTTTGGCGATAAGAGCTGGCTCGAGTGTCAGTCAACCTTCCGCGCCAGACAACAGCAATCCACCCAGCACGAGCGACGCAATGGCCAGCCCCATCGAAGGCGAAGAGATCCTACAGCACTGGCAGGCGTCCAAGATCGTCCTGTCCTACCTCATCGCGGTCACCGGAAGTTTCTGCAGTACGTTCCTCATCCTCTGCCCTCTCCTCTGACCCACTCGATCTGATCGTTGAGCCTGGGCGGCTTCGTTTCGCTGGTGCAAACAGCGATTCAACTGATGGAGAAATGGCGCAGCGCTCAAAACCCCAAGGACAAGTTGGTGCTGCTCGTGCTGTCCTCAGTGGCTCTCGGCGGCTGCGGCATCTGGTGCATGCACTTCACAGGCATGACCGCTCTCCAGCTGACGCGGGAGGATGGCTCCATCCTGCCCGTCGACTTCGAGGCTGGCCTCACGGTGCTCTCCTTCATCTGCGCGGTGTTGGGCGTGTTCGTGGGCCTCAAGATCGCGTCGACTGACCCGTTTTTCCTCGAGATGGAGCAGGAGAAGCGCAAGAGCATCTTGGTACGCAGCAGGACGCTCCGTTCTTGGCTCAAGGCTGGGTGTACTCAACGCCACGTTCTTGATGAAACAGGTGAAGGATCTGGCTCATGTCGGCATGTCGGATCTGGTGAACAAGCAGAAGGTGGCCAAACGCATCCGCCTTGCCGCGTTGTTCTCTCGGCTTCCTCGAATTGCCGGGGGAGGGCTCTTCGCTGCCTTTGGCGTCCTCGTCATGCACTATCTGGGCATGATGGCTCAACGAACGGAAGCCACCATGCACTTGACCGCTGGCCTCGTGGTGCTCTCCACAATCATCGCCTTCGTCACGGCCACCGCCGCCTTCTGGATCATCTTCCGAGCGGTACGACAATCCCGTCTCCGCTTCCCTTGAGCATTGCATACTGATTTACGAGAGTGGTGGCTTGGCAGTTGACGTTTTTCCAGGATAGTGAGCTGCTTCGAGTCGGGAGCGCTCTCATTATGGGCATCGCCGTCTGCGGCACGCACTACTCCGGGATGGGTGCTGCCAGCTATACCTATGCCAGTCACCCCGCCACGTCCGGTGAAGTCGTGATGAAGGGCGCACAAGCCGCCGTGCTGGCCTCCCACGGGGCCCTGCTCTTCTGCTACTGGGTCATGACGTGGAGCGTGGCCTCCAGTGTGCGCAACATCGTGGCCATGAACTCAACCATGTCGAAGCGCAGCACGCGCGACCGCGTCACACCCGGAGCCCAGCGAATCATGGTGGCGAGCCAAGCCCGCGCAGGCGGAAGTGTGGGGAATGCGAGTGAGTCGACGATTGAGCAAGTGTAGGCAGGTCCACAGCAGTCGCTCTTAACTTGCAGTGCATCGGATTTCGTGGCTATCTACCACTAGCCTCCACCGTTCCTTTGGCTGAAGCTGGAGAGGTCGACATCCGTGCCGTAAGACGCTATGCTTTCAATACAACTGCAACCACGATGACCACACAAGAAACCCAAGATATACGTAGCACGATGGAGTCACACGCAGGGTGCCAACCACGTTCGAGAAGACTCAGAAGTGGTCAACAGCATATGCTCAAACCGCAGAGCGAAACTGCAGCGCAACTTGGCCTTATAAATACATCAGCACCGTCGCACCCTTCGTCTCTTGAACAGCATCCTGCAGAGGACGCCACAACGACAATCTCCCGCGATATAGTGCATTGACGCCATGGCCAGCCATCTCGAAGGCAGCGAGATTTCACAGGACTGGCAGGCGGCCAAGATCACCCTGTCGTACACCATCGCGGTCACCGGAAGTTTCTGCAGTACGTTCCGCCTTTTTCACTCTCCTCTCCACCTTCTCTCCAGTCCACACGGTCTGATTGTCGCGCCGTTCGTGCTTGTACGCCGACCCAACCAGCGATTCAACTGATGGAGAAATGGCGCAGTGTTACCGAACCCAAGGCCAAGCTCGTGCTGCTCGTGTTGTCGTCCGTGGCTCTCGGCGGCTGCGGCATCTGGTGCATGCACTTCACAGGCATGACCGCTCTCCAGCTGACGCGGGAGGATGGCTCCATCCTGCCAGTCGACTTCGAGGCCGGTCTCACGGTGCTTTCGTTCTTGAGCGCGGTGTTGGGCGTCTTCGTGGGCCTCAAGATCGCGTCGACCGACCCGTTTTTCCTCGAGATGGAGCAGGAGGAGCGCAAGAACCTCTTGGTACGCAGCAAAGCTTTGTATTCACGACAGGAGACAGGACAAGCCAGTCTAGCCTCGCTCACTGTACGTTGCTGCAACAACAGGTGAAAGATCTGTCCCGCAAGAGCATGTCGGATCTCGTGGACAAGGCGAAAGCAGCCGAACAACTTCGACTTGTCGCGCTGTTCTCGGGGTTATGGCGAATTGCCGGGGGAGGGCTCTTCACCGCCGTCGGCGTCCTCCTGATGCACTATCTGGGCATGATGGCTCAGCGGACGGAAGCTACCATGCACTTAACCACTGGCCTCGTGGTGCTCTCCGTACTCATCGCCTTCGTCGCCGCCACCGCCGCCTTCTGGATCCTCTTCCGAGTGGTACGCCTCGTTCTCAGCACCTAGAGTGACGTGTTCAAGGCTCCTTACAGAATTCGGACTGACTAGGAAACGGGTGGCTTAACAGTTGACGTTTTTCCAGGGTAGTGACCTGCTTCGAGTCGGGAGCGCTCTGGCCATGGGCATCGCCGTCTGTGGCTCGCACTACTCCGGGATGTGTGCTGCCAGCTATACCTACGCCGCTGGCAATGTTGTCGCTGGCGGAATCGTGCTGAAGGGCTCGCAAGCCGCGCTGGTCTCCTCTCACGGAGCTGTGCTCTACTGTTACTGGGTCATGACGTGGAGCGTGGCCTCCAGTGTGCGCAACATCGTGGCGATGACCTCAAACGCCTCGAATCCGGGTCAACCCACGCCGGCGGCGCAAAAGAACAGGGTGGCGAGTCATGCCAAGGGAGGCGAAAGCTTTGCGAATCTGAGCGAGATGGAGATTGAGGAGGAAGTGTAGGCCATCGCCTGGCTTGGAACTTCCAAGTTGGAGGTGGGTTTAGTACATGCATTAATACCATACCCAGTTTTGCTCTTCAATCCTCGCCAATCCTGCCGGAACCACTACAGTCGCACTGGAGCCTCAAGCCGCTCGGTGGAGCTGCATCTTTCCGATATTATAACACGAACGCTCGAGCTGCCAGAAAGCGCGCTGAGTATCCATGTCAGCGCGGACAGGTCCGTGCTTTGGCGCTAAACTCAAAGGTGATGTGAGGTCGCGGACCTCGAAAAGAGGCGTCCTCATCGTTGCTGCGTGGTCATTTTAGAAGTCGAAAGCTGCATGTGCTCACGAGGTTATTCCCTCCGAAGGGCAAAGAATTGCAAGCAACGCCTTCAGCAAGCACATTCGTCTGACAGCGGCGTCTGGATCTGCTTGTTGAATAACACAAAACGCGCGAAGCACGCATCACCATTGGGGATTGCCACCCTCGCGAACATTTAAACACACCAAACGGCCCATTTCCAACAGCAGAGTCACCGAAGAACACGCTTGATCCTATAAATATGCCAGCACCGTCGCACCCTTCGTCTCTTGAACAGCATCCTGCAGAGGACGCCACAACGACAATCTCCCGCGATATAGTGCATTGACGCCATGGCCAGCCATCTCGAAGGCAGCGAGATTTCACAGGACTGGCAGGCGGCCAAGATCACCCTGTCGTACACCATCGCGGTCACCGGAAGTTTCTGCAGTACGTTCCGCCTTTTTCACTCTCCTCTCCACCTTCTCTCCAGTCCACACGGTCTGATTGTCGCGCCGTTCGTGCTTGTACGCCGACCCAACCAGCGATTCAACTGATGGAGAAATGGCGCAGTGTTACCGAACCCAAGGCCAAGCTCGTGCTGCTCGTGTTGTCGTCCGTGGCTCTCGGCGGCTGCGGCATCTGGTGCATGCACTTCACAGGCATGACCGCTCTCCAGCTGACGCGGGAGGATGGCTCCATCCTGCCAGTCGACTTCGAGGCCGGTCTCACGGTGCTTTCGTTCTTGAGCGCGGTGTTGGGCGTCTTCGTGGGCCTCAAGATCGCGTCGACCGACCCGTTTTTCCTCGAGATGGAGCAGGAGGAGCGCAAGAACCTCTTGGTACGCAGCAAAGCTTTGTATTCACGACAGGAGACAGGACAAGCCAGTCTAGCCTCGCTCACTGTACGTTGCTGCAACAACAGGTGAAAGATCTGTCCCGTAAGAGCATGTCGGATCTCGTGGACAAGGCGAAAGCAGCCGAACAACTTCGACTTGTCGCGCTGTTCTCGGGGTTATGGCGAATTGCCGGGGGAGGGCTCTTCACCGCCGTCGGAGTCCTCCTGATGCACTATCTGGGCATGATGGCTCAGCGGACGGAAGCCACCATGCACTTGACCGCTGGCCTCGTGGTGCTCTCCACAACCATCGCCTTCGTCGCCGCCACCGCCGCCTTCTGGATCATCTTCCGAGCAGTACGACAATCCCGTCTCCGCTTCCCTTGAACGTTGCGTACTGATTCGTGAGTGTGGTGGCTTGGTAGTTGACGTTTTTCCAGGATAGTGAGCTGCTTCGAGTCGGGAGCGCTCTCATTATGGGCATCGCCGTCTGCGGCACGCACTACTCCGGTATGGGCGCTGCCAGCTATACCTACGCCGCTGGCAACGCTGTCGCTGGCGGAATCGTGCTGAAGGGATCGCAAGCCGCGCTGATCTCCTCTCACGGAGCTGTGCTCTACTGTTACTGGGTCATGACGTGGAGCGTGGCCTCCAGTGTGCGCAACATCGTGGCGATGACCTCAAACGCCTCAAATCCGGGTCAACCCACGTCGACGGCGCAAAAGAGCAGGGTGACGAGTCATGCCAATGGAGGTGAAGGCTTTGCGAATCTGAGCGAGATGGAGATTGAGGAGGAAGTGTAGGCCATCGCGTGGCTTGGAGCTGGGTTCATTACCATTAGTATCACACGCACGAGCCCAGAGCTCAGCTTTGCATGCCCAACCTCGCCAGTCCAAAGCCAGCGGCTATAGTGCAGCCGCACTTGCACCACAAGCCGATCGAGGTGCTGACGTACTTGTCGGGTGCTTCAGGCACATGCTTGCCACAAAACGCTACGCTGTTGCGTCGATCTGTGGCACTAGCCACGTTCTCGAAAATTCAGAAACGATTAACGGCCCATTTCTGAAGTCTGAAGCACGTGGATAGAAACGAGGCAAAGCACTGGCCAGAAACCACGCAGCCACTTTCGAACCCCCTGGGAATAGCGCGAGCTCTCGAGTCGCCAGGAGGCGCGTCGAGTGCATGGCAGCTCGGCCAGGGCGGCCTCTCTGGCGTTAAACTCAAGGTTGAAGTGGGGCCGCGGACCTGGCGGGAGAGGGAAGCGAGGCGCCCTCATCGGCGCTGCGTGGTCCCTCCGGAGGCGGTGACCGCGAGCTGCTTCCCTCCAGAGGACCCGAGCATGACAGCATTGGCCTGTTTCTCCCATGTTAATGCACACGCCGGTGCGTGGCGGCGCTGAGAAAAGAACGGCGATTTAAACTGCAAGTTACGCATAAACCGTTCGAAACGAGTACTGTTCGCGTATGTTCAAGTAAAGGGAACGGGTATGGGCGTGTGTGCGGCGCAAAAACGAAACTTTAGACGGGGTTTCAACGCTTTTATACCGACGCTGCTCCAGCTGCAGGAATCCACCACATTCGGCGCTGACGATGGCGGTGGCCGGCCAACTGCAACGACCCCATGGCAATCTTCTTGATTGATTCGCAAAGAAGCCGCAGATGGAACACGGAAACCGCAGGCGACTTCGAAGTGCCATCACCCGACTGCAACTTGAGATGGAGCCGCCGTGAGGGCTCCGACTCGCGACGGAGGCATCGACGTCCGAGGAGAGTTCTTTGCTTCCTGAAGCCGGAGCGGCGTAAACCAAGCAGAAACAAAAGGTGAACTTTCGTATCTTGTGTATCACCCATAATCCAGGCCAAGCGAGGAGACGACGACATCACATCTGCAAAACTGAAGTTGCAAGAGACCGCGCGATAGACCTCGATGCAGAAAATGCACAGGCTACGTGTACTATTGCGTCGTCAAAACCAGACTCTTTGGTTAAACTTTCACGTTTTGCGCGATCCGATGTCAGCTCCGGGTACTTCCACCACAAATACTCACGGGAAAGGGTATTTTAGTGCTGGCAAGCGAAAGCGTTTTGCAAAGAAGGTGTGTGCTTGGACCTGGAATTGGGAAGGTCTGCCGCGAAAAGGAAGCCATCCTTCGATCGCCGTTCTGAAGCAAAAGAACCGGATCATCACCTAAGCAGAAAAACGAGCCGAGGGAAGTCAGCAATCCGCTCCCTTCGCCATCAGGTCAAAAACCAGCTGCAGTTTTGCAGTCGCTCACGATGAAAATCGCTGCGTTTCCGGAAAGTTACAACGCAAACGCTTTGCTTTTGGCAAGAGTCCGGCCGCTGTTTAACTTTATATTCGCTGCCGACTTGCTTAATTTGATACATGTGTATGCATTCGTTCCCGCACATATCGCACGTGTTTCTCCGAACCTCAAGTTGAGTTTCAGTGGAGCACACGGAGATGCAGCCCGGATTCAAAGATGACGGTCCAGCACTGGCGCCCAAGCTGGCCAAGCACCAGTCGGACGCCGTGCGCGGCGCTCGCCACGCAGCTCCCGTGCTCTCCCGCGGGATTTGAAGCGCGGTCTCCAATCTCATTTTCAAATCCAAGTTCGTCTGCTCAAGCAACAGAACCCCCCACAACAACCCAGCGCAAGCACCTCTCCAGCGAACCATGACTTCGTACGTGGCTTTCTGCTAGCCGCAGTCGCGTGTTATCTGCTGCTTACCGGTCCACGTCGGCGCTCTAACGATGATCTGTGTGTTGATTTGGCTCATGCAGTGGCGATCTGATCATTTCGGGCGACTGCGGCGGCACCAACACGCGTCTGTCGCTGTGGAACATCCCCAAGGACTCCAAGCACCAGAAGGGCAACATCGCGCCCGGTGAGATCATCTTCGCCAAGAAGTACCTGAACGAGGAGCACGCGAGCTTCGCCGAGGTGTGCCACCTGTTCATGAACGAGGCCAAGCTGGCCGACCAGGTGCCGGAGGCGTGTGTGCTGGCCTGTGCTGGTCCCATCCTCAAGAACACGGTGGACTTCACGAACGTGGAGTTCGGGTGGAAGATCGATGGCCCCGGCCTTGAGAAGGAGCTGGGCATCAAGGTGGTGAAGCTGATCAACGACTTCGCCGCCATGGGCTACGGCCTGCTGACGCTGCGTCCCCACGAGTACATCGTGCTGAACGACGCCCCGAAGGACGAGACTGCTCCTATCGCCACCGTGGGTGCTGGCACTGGCCTGGGCGAGTGCTTCCTGACCCCGGGCAACGACGGTCAGTACTCGTGCTTCGCTTGCGAGGGCGGCCACACGGACTTCGCGCCTGCCGATGATATCGAGATCGAGCTGTACAACGAGATCAAGGCGTCGCTCGGGTGCCACCAGCGTTTCTCGGTGGAGCGCATCATCAGCGGCCCCGGCCTGGCCACGATCTACTCGTTCCTGGCCAAGAAGTACCCGGAGAAGGTGGACCCGAAGGTGCACGAGGAGTTCCTGAACGCCAACACGCAGCAGGGCAAGGTGATCGGCGAGAACGCGAAGACGAACGAGCTGTGCAACCAGACGCTGGAGATCTTCGTTGGCGCGTACGGCCGCGAAGCCGGCAATGCGATGCTGAAGTACCTCCCGCGTGGCGGCTTCTACATCACGGGCGGCCTCGCGCCGAAGAACCTGGACTACTTCACGAAGAAGGACATCTTCCTGAACTCTCTGTTCGACAAGGGTCGCGTGAGCCCTGCCATTCGCGCGTGCCCGATCTACCTTGTGCTGACCGAGGACATCGGCGAGCGTGGTGCCCACTTCTACGCGTACCAGTTGCTGAAGGAGAACCAGTAAGCGGCTCTCGGTGACAGGCCTCGTGTGGATCGCATGAGGAGTCTGGAGGTGACGCTGACGTGTAGGACCAGCAGGTGAAGATGCGTCTAGTTTTGTTTGATAATAAGATGCTTTTTTCGTGTTCCATTTGGTGTTTTGCGTGTTGTTGTTAAAGTGTTGAAGGTGCACAATTTGCATTTTGCGTGGTGCAATTGAGAATGGCTTGTTGCCAACCTTTATTGGTGTAAAGTTCCATATCGAGATGGGGTTTTGCAAATGGATGCCGCTTCGATATGAGCGTCGATGGGCTGTGTTGGGATGGGAGATGGATGCGAATGTCTGTGGTACATGCATGAATCTACTTCCAAGCAGCAAACATCGGTTGCCTGTCTGACATGCGATCTTCTTCCCACTGCCTCAACGGATGGTCAGCGTACCTATGCACAAGTTGAAGCAAGAATGAATCAAGCCATGCATGTGCGCATGAACTGACACCACGCAGTCACGACGGCGAGCAACACGTGGTGCGCCGAACGTGTATGATGGTTTCTCTTTCGGGCCACTTGTCATACCGGCGCAATGCATGCGCCGCCTCAGTGGCAACGTTCGTGCATGTGATTTGGATCAAATCCTTTGGCGGCAAAACTCAACTTTTGATCTTCGAAGAATCATGTGGGACGACGTTATGAATGTCTGGACTCTCTAATTTTGTTATGAAGAGGGAGATGCGTCATCACATACCGATATGTCAATTCTTGCCTCTGTGCCAACGTTTCACAAAAATCACAATACATTCGCCAGAGAAGAAAAAATCACAACAGATGAAGCTCGTGCAGATGCTTCAAGACGGCGAACAAGCGCGCAGTAATTCCACGAGGTCGCCGCGTGTCGGCGCATTTCTCTACGTTGAATCCCGAAGGAAGTCGCGTGCTCTCTCCAGCTCGAGAACTCGCGGGCCATTCGTCGGGATTTGAAAGTCCAGCCGAGTGGATATAGACCACGCAATTGCTTCAAACTTCAAGCGCTGTGGTAATAAAGCCCGGCCGTCACCCGTCCCCCTCCAACTTGAACGTCGCCTTCCCTTCCTCCCTCCCTGTGTCTGCGTGGCATCCCCCCGGCAGAGCCGCTTGGTGCCACTGGAGCGCCATTCCGGAATCCTCCCTCTCCAAGCCACATCTCCCAGCAAGCTCCTCCCTCCACCATGGCGTACGTCATCTCTCCCTCCCCCGCTTGGCTCAGCGTCCATATTGCAAGGATGCGAACGCCCGACTCATTTCGTTCTGTTGTATGCGCAGTGACCACCTCATCATCTCTGGCGACTGCGGCGGCACCAACACGCGTCTGTCGCTGTGGAACATCCCGCACAACGCGCAGCACCTGAAGGGCAACATCGCGCCTGGCGACGCCATCTTCGCCAAGAAGTACCTGAACGAGGAGCACGCGAGCTTCGCCGAGGTGTGCCACCTGTTCATGAACGAGGCCAAGCTGGTCGACCGCGTGCCCGAGGCCTGCGTGCTGGCCTGTGCTGGTCCCATCCTCAAGAACACGGTGGACTTCACGAACGTGGAGTTCGGGTGGAAGATCGACGGCGCCAGTCTCGAGAAGGAGCTGGGCATCAAGGTGGTGAAGCTGATCAACGACTTCGCCGCCATGGGCTACGGCCTGCTGACGCTGCGTCCCCACGAGTACCTTGTGATGAACGACGTCCCGAAGGAGGAGGGCGGCGTCATCGCCACCGTCGGAGCTGGCACTGGCCTGGGCGAGTGCTTCCTGACTGCGGGCAGCGATGGCGCGTACTCGTGCTTCGCTTGCGAGGGCGGCCACACGGACTTTGCGCCTGCCAACGACCTGGAGATTGAGATCTACAACGACATCAAGAGCAAGGTGAGGGAGGCGTTCGGGGGTTTCTGTGGGTCGTTTACTGACGCAAGAGTGCGAGGGTGCTCTCAGAACTGACTGTAGATTGTGGTTGTTCTCGTCTCTCTTAGCTCGGATGCGCCAAGCGTTTCTCGGTGGAGCGCATCATCAGCGGCCCCGGCCTGGCGACCATCTACTCGTTCCTGGCCAAGAAGTACCCGGAGAAGGTGGACCCGAAGGTGCACGAGGAGTTCCTGAACGCCAACACGCAGCAGGGCAAGGTGATCGGCGAGAACGCGAAGACGAACGAGCTGTGCAACCAGACGCTGGAGATCTTCGTTGGCGCGTACGGCCGCGAAGCCGGCAATGCGATGCTGAAGTACCTCCCGCGTGGCGGCTTCTACATCACGGGCGGCCTCGCGCCGAAGAACCTGGACTACTTCACGAAGAAGGACATCTTCCTGAACTCTCTGTTCGACAAGGGTCGCGTGAGCCCGGCGCTCCGTGAGTGCCCGATCTACCTTGTGCTGACCGAGGAGCTCGGCGAGCGTGGTGCCCACCTCTACGCCTACCAGTTGCTGAACAGCACCCAGTAAGCTGTTGAGCAGCATGCGTGGAGTCCCCGAGAAGTAGATAGATGTAGGTCTACCACGCAGAGGACGCTGTCTTGCTTCGTAGGTCGCCGAGGCAGCGTTCAGTTTTGCCACGTAATTCACATTTTCTGTATTGGTTTCTTATTCGTTTGCTTAACCAAAGCTTGAACAGCGCGAACGACCTCATCAGAGAGCGGTGCTGTCTGTGAGCTAATTTTTACAGGGACACGAAGCGCCAAATGGCAATGCAACGCGTTGTTTTGCACACGTTGAAGCAACGCTCGACAATCGATCAACACATTGCGCAAAGAGCGGCGAGCTGTCGTCGCACTGCCAGCAAATTGCAACAACGGAAGACTCAGATTTGCGCGTTTATTTCCCCCCTCCTCCATACAGATAGAAACTGGATTTATAAGTATGCCATCCCACTTACTGCCTTCTTTCCTTCAAGTTGAAGTTATTTGCCACGAGGTGCTTCCTTCTTGGTGATGGAAGCATTATTAAAACGATGCATGGACAGCCACGCCATCCTGGTGCAACTTGCCTTATGTCCAAAGGTGAACACCCCGCTATGACGGAGATATGATCGCTGGGGTAGTTGGTAGCCGTTGGGTAACAGGAGAGATGAAAGATTCAATTCCATTAGCAGGTGCAGCAAAGTTGAAAACCAAGGCCGCATCGCGCGTGTGTGATTGCCAGACAACGCGACGTCGGAACACTGCGGCTTTAGCTAAACTCTGGACTGAAATGACGGAAATGACGGAAATGACGGAAATGACGGAAATGACGGAAATGACGGAAATGACGGAAATGACGGAAATGACGGAAATGCAGGAATGGTAAACTGACATGCAAAGCGCATTGATGACGCTGATTATTCTCAGACAGTTTTGAAGGTCCAGCTGTCCATAAACAATGGCAGGTCTTTTAACCTGGGGTTAAAGACGAGTATCCGTTGTTTTGCGCACTCACCCTGAATAAAACAGCAAGTTGCTGACGTTCCAAAGTTTGCTTGCTCTTGTTCTTCTTCCTCCCTCCGAGACCGCCCGACCCAACCGCCATTTTGGAATCCTCCCTCAACGACCGACTTCGTCCGCGCCATCCACTTCCAAACTGCCATCATGTCGTACGTCTCCTCGTCCTTTCTCCTTGTGCCGCTGGTTTGCGAACAAGAATCGCAAAATGTAAACCGTCGCGGCTTGGCCTAACACATGAGGGTGCTATCCGCTTTGCGTTGCAATATACAAGTGGCGATCTTATTATCTCGGGCGACTGCGGCGGCACCAACACGCGACTGTCGCTATGGCTGATTCCCAAGGGCGCCAAGTCGTTCAAGGGTAAGGACTCTCTGTATTTGCAGGCGCTGCGAACTCTGCAAAAAGGAAGAAGTCTAACTTGTTGCGTCAATTTAAACCTCATCAGGCTCGGTGGCTCCGGGCGAGATCACGTTCGCGAAGAAGTACCACAACGAGAACTACGCCAGCTTCTCGGAGGTGTGCCACTTGTTCATGAAGGAGGCGAAGCTGGTCGACCGGCTTCCCATCGCCTGCGTGCTCGCGTGCGCCGGCCCCATCCTGAACAACACCGTCGAGTGAGGCTTGCGTTCTGCCATTCCTGCGTTTTGCAGCGATTTTGCAGTTTTTTGCAGTGCAAATTCTGACGCTGTTTATATGATATTGCGCTCTGAATAGATTTACGAACATCAAGGACGGCTGGAAGATCGACGGCCCCGGTCTGGAGAAGGAGCTGGGCATCACGACCGTGAAGCTGATCAACGACTTCGCCGCCATGGGCTACGGCTTGCTGACCCTCAAGCCGCACGAGTACATCGTGCTCAACGACGTTCCTAGGGAGGAGGGCGCTCCTATCGCCACCATCGGCGCCGGCACGGGCCTGGGCGAGTGCTACCTGACGGCCGACAAGGACGGCCAGTACTCGTGCTTCGCGTGCGAAGGCGGCCACACGGACTTCGCGCCCGCGGACGCGTTGGAGATCGAGATCTACAACGCCATCAAGGCGGAGCTGGGCTGCCATCGCCGATTCTCGGTGGAGCGCATCATCAGCGGCCCCGGCCTGGCCACGATCTACAAGTTCCTGGCCAAGAAGTTCCCGGAGAAGGTGAACGAGAAGGTGCATGCCGACTTCCAATCGGCCAAGTCGCTGCAGGGCAAGATCGTGGGCGACAACGCCAAGTCGGACGAGCTGTGCAACCAGGCCATGGAGATCTTCGTCGAGTGCGTCCCCTTGCTTCGTTGCCTTGCTTGCTGGTCACCGCTTGTGCTGACGCTTTGCTGCTGTTTCTTTTCTGGTTTACAGTGCGTACGGCCGCGAAGCTGGCTGCGCGATGCTGAAGTACCTCCCGCGCGGCGGCTTCTACATCACGGGCGGCCTCGCGCCGAAGAACCTGGACTACTTCACGCAGAAGGACATCTTCCTGAAGGCGTGCTTCAACAAGGGCCGCGTGAGTCCGGCGCTCCGTGAGTGCCCGATCTACCTGGTGCTGACGGAGGACCTGGGCGAGCGCGGCGCGCACTACTACGCGTACCAGCTGCTGCAGGCGTACAATGACAGCTTGCTGGGCAACACCGTCGCGCGCGAACGCGCCGTCGAGAAGTATGCCACGAGCGATCACTTTGCGCTCTACGCGGCCATCGCCGCCGCCGGTGCGGTCGTGGGCGCCGTCGTTGGAAGCGCGCTGCGCAAGTGATCGGCCATACACGTCAGTGGAGTCGGTGCCGGTATGAAGAAGTCACGTAGTTGGCTCCTCCGATCTGAAATGATTACGCCAATATCTTTCATTCAAGATAGAACACTTAGCAATAATTTCCGTGCGGAAGAAGCAGGACAGTAGGTATCCGTTTCGAAAGTCAAGTAACTTATATCCAACTTGGATGAACCAAAAGCAGTGAAAAAAGCGGCCATTTTGGAGCCTCCAAATGGCCTCCCTCGCTTTACAGACGATGTTACTTATACAAATCACCATCAGTCGATAGAAATGAGCAATACTGTCACTTTCGTAGACACGTCCATACCACT
>MBAC02010048.1:0-18158 GCA_001712635.2 Nothophytophthora sp. Chile5
ACTCCAAGTTCCGTCTGATTCTGATCGAGTCGCGCATCCACCGTCTCGCGCGCTACTACCGCAAGAACCGCAAGCTCTCGCCCAACTGGAAGTACGAGTCGGCCACGGCCTCCACTCTGGTGGCTTAGGCTCTCGGCCTCTCTGCTGTTTGCATTCGTGCAAAAGTAAGCTCAATACGACGTGTCCACTTGCTGGGTTGATCAATCCTCTCTGTCTTGCTCCATCGCCTTCTCATCCGCTTCACCTGCTGCTGCCGAGTCCTTGGCGGCCTGTCGTCTCCTGGCATTCGCCACCAGTTGGCGCTGGGTTTCCCTCGTCTGACTTTGGCACTCTCGAGCCAGATGCATCTCCAGCGCGTGAGCCACCACCGTCTCCTGGCAGTCGGCCCACGGACACACGATGAGTCGATTGACGCAGTCGTGATGGCAGTGGTGCGTCAAGAAGCGCTTCTGGATCTGCTGGCCGCAGTTCAGGATGCAATCCGTCAGCTCCTGCTTCTCCGTGTAGCGTCGGACCAGCTCGTCCCGGTACTTGTGTGGCTCGCAGGTCGTTCGCAAGTGCTGGGTCTCCTCCGCGAAGCGATACAGTTGTCCACAGCCGAACTCCCTGCACACGACGACGCGGTTCACGCACTCGATGCGGTGGTGCCTCTCCAGCTGCCGGAAGGCGACCAGCTGCTCGCAGAGCTGGCGACACGGCACCACGTCCAGGTCGCGATCTCGAGCGCGTTGTGCCAGCAGCTTGAGCCTCTGGTTGATGATGCAACTCGTCTGGTCCCTCAACGAGGGCGTGGGCGGGATGCCGAAGCGTTTCCGCACTGCTGGCGAGTCGTAGAGCACCCACTGCGTGTTGAAACAGGCGGAGCGAGGGCGTTTCAACGCCATGTCGTCCACCAAGTCGCCCATTCCCTCTTCGAACGTCCAGTAGCCGACCAGGTTCTTGCACTTGGCCACCGACAGGATGGACGAAGCATACTGCTGGATCTGCTGGCGACTCCGGCACTCCTTCCAGTACCGAATCTCCTGTACGAAGCCTTGGAAGGACTCCGTCTTCTCTTTGGTCCCGATGTGACCCATAGGCAAATCGAACACGCCGCGTCGGATCGTCTTGAGCTCCCCATTCACGAAGAGACTCAGCTCTTTCGCCCCAGCTGAGAACACTACGTGGCTCCAGCGATTGCGCTCCAATCGAGTCTGGAAGTTCACGTCTCGAGCGGCTTTGGCTCCGGACGGACGATAGAACGCGATCTCTCCTTTAGCTCCAGCCACGAGGGAGATGACGTTTCTGGCGGAAGACGCGATGATGTGGCGGCCGCAGCGCTCCAGCAACTGCGTGGGCTTGTTCTCCGACACCAGAGCCAGCTTGGCGTCCGCTTTCTCCAGCTCTCGCTCGTACCTTCGCTGTAGGCGTTGGCTGTCGGGGTCCTCAGGGTCCAGCGCGGTCAGTAAGGTCTGCCACTCGCTCCGTTTCTTCAGCAGCTTGCTCTGCTCCGCTGCTTTGCGTTGCTGCTCTTCCTTTCCGTCGTTGCTTTGGCTTCCAGACGCCACGTGTTGAGCCCAAGCCTCCAAGTCGCTCAGTGGCGTGAGCTCAGGGCCAGCCAGCAACTGCACCAGCCGCGGCTTTTCCTGCAGAATCTGAGCCGTTTGGTCGCTGATGGCGACTCTCACCGCCTGCTTATCGCCCTCTTCCCGCACTTCGAGGTCGAAGATGCGCTTGGCCTCCGTGACGTTGAGCTGGACCCACCCTTTGGCCAATGCCAGCGTCTTCCGAGTAGCCAGCAGCCCTTGTTCAGCGGCATTGAAGTCTTCGGCCAGCTCCTTGGCCGACGCAGACAGCTCTTCGCCTGAGATCGCAGCTGCTTGGCTCTTGCCGCTCGCCTTGTGCTTGCGTTTCTGCTTGAGCTCCTTGAGTTTCTGCTTGCAGGCGTCCGCCTTCGCCTGCCACTGCGTGTTCTCGTGCGTGGCTACCGCCACAGTCTCCATCAAGACCACGCTGCTCTTCAGCAGCGACAGGATCTCTTCGTCAGCGTCCACCATCCAGAGGAAGTACTCGGCAGACCAGGGCGGCGACAGGTCCTGGCCTCCTCCACTGGTTGCTTGTGACGCTTGCAGACTCGGGCAGTTGACGGAGATGAAGGCGTCGCCTCCGGTCTGGAACTGCAGCATACTGCGGTCCCTCGTCAACGTCATGAAGTCCTCGTGCAAATGTCGATCTCGCCAGCGGAGCCTCGCTCGACAGCCATGAGCTGCGTTCTTACAGGCGACGACGCGACTCACACACTCGTCTCGATAGTGGCGAGGCAGATACCGCAGGCGAACCGCCAATCCGCACTCCGGACACGTCACGACTGCGTTCTTCTCTCGAGCTCTGGCCGCAAGGGCGTCTCGCTCTTGGGTCACGCTGCACTCAGAACGCAGATGCTCGCCCACTTTCCCCACCGGAACCCACTCCTTGCATCCGTTGATGCTGTTGGGACACGGCCGTTCACGCTCAGGGCAGTGATCTTCCTGGTGGTCCAGCAGCTTGCGCTTCTTCACCGTCTGCTGACACCATTCGCACACCACTTCTTCGTTCACCAGCAGCGCGTCGGCTGCGATCTTCCGTCGTCTCTCGGCCACGACGCAGTCGTTGGCTTCGTGGGCTTGCTGCTCGTCGAGCGGGACCTGCTGGTCGCAGCCCCAGGGAGCGAAACGACAGGCCACGGGCCGCTTCACACACATGTAGAGCTGGTGACGAGCCAGATGGCGCTTCCGGATGACGAAGCGCGTCTCGTGGCACAGTTCGCACTCCACTGGCGTGTCGCCGTCCTCGCGGTCTCGAAGCAGTTGCTTGGAGTGGCGGACGAACCGGCAATCGCGTTGCTCGTGGAGCTCGCGAGTCCAAGCCGGAAACAACTGCGAGCAACCGGGGCGAATGCAGCGGATTAGGCGGAGAGAGCAGTCGAACTGCGAGTGCGTCCTCTCGTCTGCAGGCCGCAGCTCCTCGCCACAGCCACAGAGCAGTAGATCGGAAAAGGAGTCGCAACCTGCTGACTGCCGTCATGTTAGTCAAAGCTCGGGAACTCACGCAGACACGACAGCTCGAGCGACTTTACCGCGTGTACGACAGGCTTCGGATGGACACAGGGACGATCAAGAGGCACGAGAGGCGCCAGCGGCTGACTCGCGCTCTTGCTCAGCAGCTTCGTGCGCTGCGCAGTCACTTGCTCCAAGGCCTTTGCCAGCTCCAACCTGAAGATAGCAGCACTGCATCAGCAAGCTACACAACCCCACCTAGCATTAGATCCCTGCTTACATGTCCGCTTGGAGCGTCTGCGTTCTTCTAGAGGGGCTGGCGACTGGGGAAGAGGACGTCGGTGGCAGCTTGGGGATCCGCGAAGGCGCGAACTCCACGCGCTGCTCGGTCCCCATCCTTGCAATGGATGCCATGTGATCTGACCTCGTTATCCCAGCTTCTCCCGAAGCAGGACGGCTCTCCGTCATCCCTTCTGTCCTTCTCGCCTGCGAAATGCCGCTGGCGGCTGGTCGGTCGCGCTATTTATTGCCGAAGCTGCTGTGTTGAGGTGCTTGGGTACTGAAATGTGGTCAAACGTTAGCGTCAGTCCAGCAAGACGAGGCAGGCAACGCTGGATGCTGGGAACCTGCCAAGCATTCCGCGGGTGGCAGGCACTGAGTCATGTCGTGGCGGTCTCTATTAAAGGTACAGCGACACGTCGGGGCCTCGTCCGAACAGCTGGCTCCACGATGGCGGGAACGCGAGCGGCAGCATCGGCGCCATCGACGGATGCGTTGAGACGGGGTCAGCAGCACTCGACGGCTTCGGAGCGAGTCGCAACGCCTTCAGCAGCTGCGTAGCCATGGCCACGGCGTCAGGCACGTTGTCGCCCTCGGCGCAGGGCATCACCCACGCCACGAACGGCAGCTTTTGCTCGTCGCAGGCCGCATGCAGCAGCGGCGCCATGCCAGCGCCACGGATCGGCACCCACTGGTCGTTGGACGTGGCCTCCGCTGCCTCTTGAGCGGCTGAAGAGCCAGCGCTGGCCACCTCTGAGCTGGTCGTGAGGCCAGCGAAGCGACTCAGCAACGTCGCGTCCACTTGGGTAACGTCGGCAGAGTAGATGGTGCGGATAGGACGACTAGGAAAGGCAAGGGACGCGTTAGGTTGCAATGACGGCAGGGTGATTGGTGGACGAACGGCATGAACTCGCACCTCATCATGTTGGGGTCGTGGCGCAGCATGTCGTCGCAGCCAGCGACCACACACAGCGCCGCCACTTTAGAGCTCACCGCCCAGTCCACCAGCTCCCGCGCGTAGGCATGCGCTCGCCCCTGCAACAGGAAAGCAGCAAGCAGTCGGAACCCATGCAATTCAGTGAATCTGCAAGCTTCGCGGGGCTATTTCCGAGCCAACGTCAGGCCGAGACGTACCGGTAGGACGGCAGTGCGTTGCTGGATGATCGTGAGCTTCTTCTCCTCGCTTTGGTAGACTGCATAAGGAGCAACCACGATCAATATTATTGAGCAACCCCTTCTCACGCCCTGCTTGGGCCAATGACACGGCTGCAGCCATCCATCGACACGCACCCTCCAGATTGAGACACAGAGAGCCAGGCTTCTGCGTTGCGAAGGCGGCTCCTCCGGCGATGGGCGGCACCGCCTCCGACAAGAAGTGACCTGTGCGCGTCAGCGTCACGTCCTATGGGTGTCGTCGTAACGACCAGAAGGATCAGTTCCCTCAATCCGGCAATGAGAGGTTGGCAGCCACGTACGAAGGCCGAGCCGCTCTGCAGCAGCGTGTTGACCAGCAGATCCAGCGTCAACTGCCCCAGGTTCGCGCAGGAGACGGCCGGCTGCACAGCGCCAAACGAAATGAGAGTGATTAGGCGGCGGTGTAGACGGTTCTCGTGGCTCGTAGGAACGCAGACGGTGGCCAAACGATGGAGAGATGCGGAGGAGGCGCTGGTCACGCACCAGGAGGACGGTGTGGCCCTCGAACTGCGTCGTAGAGGCCGCGCCATCGGCAGCAGCGAGCGCCTCATTCTCCGGGAAGAAGATCATCTTCGTGATTGGAGACGCCTCACTCTTTCTGGAATGCGGGGAGGAAATATTTCCCCAATCAGCAGGTGTGGAGAAATCGCACTTAGCTTGGCATTTTTGGATACTTTTTCAGAGATCTCGTTCTAAGTGCGATTGCATCGCTTCTAACAAAGCGAATAAAGGAATGGCGCTTGGTGGGCGGTGGTCAACAGCGGTGAGGGAGCCAAGCGGCGCTTCATGCGCTCGGCCGCTTGCCATCGTATCTTGTGTCCTGCCCGTTTCTCGCTTGAACAGAGGCCTTCGAAGGTTCAATGCGGCAGAGCGGCTGCCGCATGCTGCTCTGATCCACTGCTTAACAACTCGCCATCAAATAGCAATGCACCAAAGCAGTCTGAATACTTCAGCTGCATTGCTCGAAGCCCAGCTTCGCTCCATGCCACGCCAGCCAGGATTAAGATATCTGCCACACAGCGGAGCGGGCGAAACGCAGACAACCGCATTGAACATCTCAGTTCCACGCGTCGTCTGGCAAAACAGTCAGCGACGCTATCTGCCAGCCGCCAGCCGCGAGTATAAGTAAGCAATAGCAGTTTATCTTCATTCTTTTTATCGCTGGCCAGCAGAGAAAGAGTCCGAGCCGCCATGCGGCAAGGCACACATCGCGTTTGGCTGGAGCTGGAAATTTCATCGCGAGTTGCTGCTGTTGACCGCCGCACCAGATGCTCAGCATTACGCAGTCACTCGCCCTCTCTGCCGGATCAGCCAGCAGCCAAACCGCTTTGCTTACCGTCCATCAGCTGCGCAGGCCCTCCATCCCACCCCAAGAGCGTCGGGAGAGCCACCTAAATGATCGCTGCTTGATTTCGCTGGCCGTTTCTTCATCGCCACTAAAACAAACTCCGAAGCGGAGTCAGACAACGGTGGAGAGCGTGCGTGTTCGTGTGTGTCAAGGTCTCAAGTCCACATATCAACCGCCAACAGCGTTATCGCCCAGTCAAGTCTAGCTCCAACGATGAACAGTCTTCTCCGCAAGCTCCAGCCGGGCGCTTCGTCCAAGCTGTTGAGAGACAGCAACGCCACCACCGCCAGCGAGAGCGACGACAGTCCTCCGTGCTCGGGCGGACGCGACAGCAAGTCTCGCTGGTCCAGCTCCAGTTTCGAGGAGCTCCTGCAGAAGGTCTTCGTCCCGTCCAATCAGACGGAATCGGAGGAGCCGACCTCGACCTCCTCGGCCTCATTGAGGAGACGCAAGCGTGACCGATTGAGAGGCTACCTGACTCGTAGCAAACGCAGCAGTGGCAAAGCCGACTTCCACTATCTGCGACCGGTGGATTCCCTGGCCGACAAGGAGGAGCTGCAGTCGTCGGACGACACGGAGGACGCGGAGGACGAGTATCTGGGCGACACGATCGACTTGTGCAGCGACTCGGAGGATGAGGACGACGAGGACGACGGCTACGTGTTCCCGCCCGTGGCCATCCCCAACGCCTACCGGAGGCAGGACCGCATGGGCGGCATCACAGTGGCAGGCGCCCGCGTGCTCTTCACGCTGGCGGCCTTCAAGCGGCAGAAGATGATGCACGGGCGCCTCCTGCCGATCCCCGAAGCCACCGTGTTCGAGGTGCCGGTCATGCGGAAGTGCGAGTACATTGTGATCGGAGGGAACTACTGATAGGAAGGTCGCACGGCCGCCATGCCGTTGATATAAATGAGTGCGTTGAGTGGTTCCTCGAAATAAGTGGCTACATTTCTGCACATCGTATATCACCCCTTTTCTGATCACTTACGTTCCAAAAGTAGTTTCCCCTAACCTCGTCACTTCGGACCATGAATCATCCCTTTTCTGCTCGCTTACGTTCTGAAACCAATTACCCTCTTCAATCGAATAAACCCACATGGGAGCTCCATTGTGGGTTTTACTCCCCAGGAGCTCCACCAAAATGCCCAAGGGCCCGGTGCTGACGGCCAAGGAGCGCGAGCAGATCACGGAGCTGCACCGCGCGGGCGCCAGCGGCCGCGAGATCGCGCGCCAGCTGGAGCGCAGCAAGACGGTGGTGCTCAACTTCCTGCGCGCGCCGACCCAGTACGCGACCACCAAGCGCAGCGGCCGCAAGCGCGCGCTGTCGGGCGCCGACGAGGCCAAGCTGCACGCCGCGCTCTTCCGGCGGCCGGCGGACGCGTCGCGGCCGGTCAAGAAGAGCGCCGAGCAGATCAAGCGCGAGTTCGACGTGCCGCTCAGCGTGCGCCGCATCCAGCAGCTGCTGTGCGAGTGGCGCACGCAGGCGCGGCGGCAGCAGGACGGGCAGCAGGCCGAGACGACCAGCCAACGGACCAGCGCGAGCCAAGGCGACGAAGCGCTAGCCGGTCTGCCACCGACGGCAGAGGAGCCAGCGGAGAGCGAGACGGCGGGTCTGGAGGCGTTGGGGGCGACAGAAGAAGCTGCTGCTGCTGCTGCCGTACTCAACACGACTGTCTTGGGTCCATTGCCCTGCGAAGAGGACACGGGCGGAGACGGAGAGCAAGCGACCACGATGGCCGAGGAACAGGAAGGGCTGGAGGCGCCGCTGGAGCTGCCGGACATGGTCGCGACGAGCAGCAGCGACGTCGCCATCTTGTGATAGAACCCAGTTGGAAAGCCCACGTGCATCTTGCTACCACGTTTGCCCACTCCCCTGCTTTGGTCTGTCTATCTGACTGGCTTACACTGCAGATCGACTGGTTCGTCGGCCTCCAGCGCCATTCACGTGTGCGGCGGCGTCAGTGGCGGAGTGGCAGGCGGACCCCGCGTACGGACAGAAGGCGCACTCGGCGAAGCCTGGCGTGGGCTCGAAGGCGCCGCGTCGCAGCCCCGAGGCCACCTCCACAATGGCGGCCTCGGCCTCTTGCGCCGCCGCCTCGGAGAAGAGCACGAGGCCGTCTTCTCCGGAGTCGACTGTCCGTCTCCTCCTCTTGCTGGCGTCCTTGACGGCATTCTCCCCGCCGATCAGCTGCAGCTTGGCACCGAGTGGGGCCTCCCCGAAGACCTGGCGGAAGGCGTACATGTACATCTTGAGCTGCAGACTCTCGGCCGCGAGCTTGCGCATGTCGCGTTCGGCGCCACCCATGTTGGACTTGAACTCCTTGATCAGGAAGGAGGAGGAGCCACTGCCGTCACCTGAAGACACGCGGTCGATGCGGTCCCACACCCCACGGAGCTCCACGTTGGCCTCGGGGACGTGGAAGGCGAAGGCGTGCTCCACGTGCAGGATCTCCTGCAGTCGCGGATCCTCATGGTGGCTGCGCATGAACTCCCAGAGCGCCACCATGCCGCGGTCGAAGAAGAACTCGCTCTGCTCCTTCGAAGCGAACAAGCCATGACCGTCACCCACCCAGGCACGCGCGAAGGCCTCCTCGGCTTCGACAGCCGCCAGCGTCTTCGCTTCGTCCGAGGCGTCCCCGTCGAGCTGCGCAGCGGCCAGCGTCGTGGCGAAGGCGGCTACGCCCTCGTGCAGAGCCCGCCCGAACATCATGGAGGTGGACACGTCGCCCTCCAGCTTCATCACACGCGACAGGTAGTACTGGTGCGGACAGCGGAGGTACTCGGAGATCTGAGAGTACGACAAGTGCGACGGCTCGTACGACCCGCTGCTCGCCGAGGCCGCCAAACGACGTGCTGTCACAGGGTCCTCGATGGCAGAACGTCGGTTCGCCAGTACCGGTGGGCTTGGGAATTCGTCCTTGGCCACCTGCTTCGCTCGATCATCCCTGGGAGCAGCAGCCACGGCCGATGGAGGCTCTTTGTGGTGCCAGATCGGCAGAAAGATGCGGCCCACGAACTCGCGCACGAGATCGACCACCTCGGAGAGCCAGAAGTGCTCTGGCGGATTGGACGGTGTGCCGCTGCTCTGTGTGGCCGCCACGTGTGCTGTCGAGGCTTTCTTGCTTAGTGATGCCGTGCTGCCTTTGCTAAGGCCCCCGTTGACTCTGCTGCCGTCTAGTGGCTGATGGTCGCCTTCGCGCCAGATCGGCTGGAAGATGCGACTGAGCACCTCGCGCTTGGTCCTGGCGTCGTTTCCGGGCGATGAAGTAGCGGCAAGTGCAGCGAACGAGAGCACCACCTCGTTATGAATACCCAGTGTCAACGCCCGATACGCCAGCTGTTCGCAGCTCGTGAGGTGCTCCGCACGCGTCTGCACTGGATACGGTCGACTCAGTAGGTCGTACGGGAGCGGCAGCGTCAAGCGCTTCATCCGGCCGGGGAACTTGCTGTCCCGCATCGACATGAGCACCAGTAGATGCTGCTTCGTATCTGCGTCGTTGCCATCAACCGAAGACGCCAGTGACTCCAGCGCGTGGATCGTCATTGGGAGCACGCGCACATTGGCTTCCTCTGTGGCTGACGCGGCTGTTCCGTCTCCAACCGCCGGTGAAAGCTCATGCCAGGAAGCTGATGAGCTCACGTGGGTCTCACGCATCTGCAGCAAGTACGGGGCGACGAACGCCACCTGCGCACTCTTCACGACGCTTTGCGCGGCCTCCAGTTCGCGGAGGAAATCTGCCAGCGCTAGAGATTCACGCTCGTGCTCCGGACAGCTGGGACTCAGCAGCGTTTCCAGTCGACCGCTCTCCTCCAGGAAGCTCTGCACGATCTCAGCGGCCGACAGGTCGTGGCACTCGACGCGCAGTCGCTTGATGAGTGTCACGAACGCCCTGGCGCTCTGCAATCCGGTCTCTAGTTGCAAAGACGCTGCTGGTGGTGATGACTGCTGTCCATCGTCTCGCTGTTGGAGAGAAGCGAAGAGAGACTTGCCGTCGCTCTCTACGAAAGCCTCGAGCACTTGGAACAGATCCACGTGGCTCTTGTGCTCCTTCTCGACCAATCGCGAGAGCAGTTCCGCCGGGAACGCGAAGAAGTCTGAGCGCAGCACGTTGTACAAATGGCGGGAGTCACTCGGGTAGCACAGCGCACACAACAGCGAGTATACCGCATTGACTCCAGGCTCGTCGAAGAGGTGGATGGGGACGCCACTGCTCGTCACAGCCGCCGAGAACTGGCCGTCGTCCATGCGAACGGGGAGTCCCTGGTTCCCCAGCGCCAGTGCGACGCGATGGGCGTCAGCATGTGACGGACACAGCACAGTGACGCCCTTCAAGCCGCCAAGCTCGAGTTTCTCAGCCAAGAACTTGCCGATCGCTTGCTCTTCGTCCTCCGCGGTCTCGAATCTCCAGCACTGCAGTGCAGACAGCGAGGAAGCGGAAACGCTGCTTGCTTTCTCCACCTTCGTTTGCTTGTCCTTGCCGCTGCTGGGGCTCATGAGCTGCTGTGCGAAGACTCGCATCTGCACCAGTTTCCTGTCTTCCTCCGACGCCTCGTCTTCTGCCAGTGTCGCTTGAGTCACCTCGCGCTGTTGACGTATCCTGGCTGCGGTCTCCAGCATCTGCTGCTCGAGAATCTGCGTGCGTGAACACGACTCGCCCTCGAAGAGCACGCGACTGAAGCTCGTGCTGGACTGGATGCTCGACTGCGCACACAGATGCCCCACCAGCCGCGCCATCGCCGGCGTCAGTCTCTGCGTGTCATCTAGCACCACATCCGTGTAGCCTCGCAGCAAGGCGTCGCTGAACTCTCTCGCAGCTGCAGTCGCCGCCTCTGGGGACTCGACACCTTCCGGTCTTCTCTCAGCGCCGCACAGAGCCAACACATCCAGCACCAGCCCGTCCCAGGACGTGGCGTTGTGCTGCGCCAGCAGCTCCTGGTACACTGCATAGGCCTCCGTTAAGTCTGCAGGCGTCTTGTGTTCGACAGCTGCTAGTTTCCCGTACAGCTCGGGCGTGATGGCCTCGCTCTCCAGCAGCCGGACGAGCTGCAGCAGATCCTGGATGCTCTTGCGTCGCTGCAGCGTCGACGTCGACGCCGCGCCCTGATGGAAGCGCGTCACGGGCAACGCGTCGCGATGGTGCATCAGAAAGGCGGCCAGTTGTGCGCGCCCGAACACGCGCTTGTCGCGGCCGGTCTCGCGCAGCATCTGCTGGCAGAACTCGCGCACGCCGAACACGCCGTGGCCGCGTCGCTCCAGCTCGAAGACGGCGGCGCCGCGCGCCAGCTCCGCACGCAGCGACGAGTCGGCGCCGCCACCGCCACCGCCCGTCAGCACCAAAACACGACGCTCCGGCTGCCTCAGTAGCCAGCGCACGCGCTCCAAGACACTGCGGTTCTTGGTGACTACGTCGGAGGAGAGCACGCTCATATGGCCGATATGCGCGCTGGAAACGACGCAATCGACGTGAGAAGGGTATGGTTGGACAACGGAGACGGAGGAGAACAGACTCAGACGCTGGTGAGAGCGTCGGAAGGCCTGGCGGATCAGAACGGTGCGTCGAAGCGCGCACATGCCGCGGAGCTGCCGCGCCATGGTTCCGCCGCCTGTCGTCGCAAGTGCAAATCTTCAAGTTAACGTGCAGGATCCGTTTAAGGCGTTATCTTCGTACTGTTTGTAAACCGGTACCCGGATAATCCGCTTTGGCTGTGAATCTGGATAATATCAACTATCAAGCAGTTCATCAAAATACCGGCTTATCTGCGGTAAAACCACGTCGCTTAAGTTCGCATCCGAATGATGGGCATCCATCATCCAACACCTCAGCCACTCCGGCATTAGACAATCCTCCTCCATGGCCTCGCTGCTCTCGCGCTCACCGCTGCCGCGCCGCCTGCCTGTGGGCATCGCGCGCCGCTTCGCCAGCACCGAGAGCTCGCGCAGTGTGACGCTAGCCGTAGGCCCCGACGGCCTGACGCTTCATGCCGTAACGCCCTCTGGCCCCGTCGCCGAGCGGCCTGCCGTGCTGTGTCTGCCGTCGGCCTTCGGCTCCGTCCGCGGCGACTTCCGCCGTCAGCTGGAGAGTCCGTTACTGCAATCCAAGTACGCGCTGTACGGCGTGGATCCGCGTGGCTACGGCGGCTCTCGACCGCCCGAGCGCGACTTCCCCAGCCGCTGGTTCGAGCGCGACGCTGACGACGTCCTGCGGGCCGCAGACCAGCTGCAGCTGGATCAGTTCGCCGTATTAGGCTGGAGCGCCGGCGCTAATGTGGGCGCTGTGCTGGCCGCCACGCACCCAGAGCGCGTCACGCGGCTGGTGCTGGTGAACGGCAACGTACGTCGACTGGAGAGAGGGGGTCCAGGAAGCTGCCGTGGCTCTGACGGATTGACTTGTTGCTGTGTTGTACTGCAGGCTTTCGTATGCGACGACGATCTGGAAGCCATGGAGACGTACGAGGACGTGTCGAAGTGGCGTCCTGCGGCGCGGGAAGCGGGCGAGGCCATTTACGGTGCCGGAAACCTGCAGGAGAAGTGGTCGGGTGCGTGAGCAGCCAGCTGATTGGTCCGACGCTTCTCTCTCTCTCTCTCCTTCTAACTGTCGACCTTCTCTGTGAATATGCAGAGATGATGGAGGCGCTGCGCCTTGCCGAGCGCGAGGACGGCGGCGATCTGTACTGCGGCCACCTGCCGTACATCAAGTGCAAGACGCTGGTGGTCTCCGGCGCCCGTGACAAGCTGGTGGCGGGTTTCCACGGCGAGTACCTGAGCGAGCGCATCATGCACTCGCGACTGGAAGTGGTGGCCAGTGGCCGTCACGACCTGGTGCTTTCTGAGGCCGAGCAATTCAACGAGCTGCTGGACGCCTTCCTGCAGGAGCCCGACGACAAGCTCACGCAGAGTCGCGAGTTTGTGGCCGTGCCCTCAAAGAACTAGGCGTTCATTCGACGGATGGAGAACGGAAGACGACGGATAGTCAAGCAGACACACACATACGGACATGCTTGCATTCACATAGAGTCTCTTCCCTGCTCTTTCGTCTGCCTACCTAGCTACTTGGACTACTTACTATACGCTCCCCATTCACAGCGAACCCTCGGCGTCTTCACGAGAACGAGGACGGCGTGGGCAGAGCTCGGTTGTATGTCTGATGCTGCTGCTGCTGTTGCTGCTGGTACTGGTACTGCTGCACGTGCGGCGGCTGCTGGTACTGGTGGTAAGGTGGCGCCTGGTTCAGGCTGAGACTCAAGCCAGCTCTGCGGGTAGGATCCGCGTAGAATTCGTGTTCGCCTGTTCCTTGAGGCGGCGACGGCCCCAGCATCGTCGGGGTCATGGCGTACGTCGGCATGCTCATAGTGCGCTTCAGGGGCGCCACACTGCCGTTTGTTGGCGTGGATCCAGGACCCACCGGGTAGCCGTAGCGGCCGGGCGCGTAACCGTGGCCGTTGCTGGGGCTGAGGCCCAGTCCGCCTCCCGCTCCTGCTCGAGGATCGTCTTCCAGAATGCCTTGCAGCAGCTCCCCAAAGCCCTCTTCGTCCGCGAAAGGTGGTGGCACGAGGTGTTCGTAGTCGGTGGGTCCCTGCGGTTGAGCAGTCTGTGGGTACTCGACGCCGGCCCCACCACCTCCGTAGAGCGGGCTGTACACTCCGTAGGACTTGTCGTACCCCACGTAGGTCTGCGGAGAAGCCGCCGTTATCGTTGAGAGCTCTGGCTTCATGAGCTGCGGCGCAGCGTAAGCTCGAGTGGCAGGCGAGGCCAATGACGAAGAACTGGGAGGTTCGCTGGAGACACTTCGAGCGCGTTTGGGAGGGTTCCCATTGGACGAGGAGGAGGACGAGGAAGACGAGGGAGCTGGGAAGCCTCGAGAACTGCGGGGGTGGTGGAGGTGGTGCGTGGGCGACCCAACAATCGCCGCGCGGTCTGTGGGCTGCATCCTCTTGAGATCATTCTCGGTCGTGCCCATACTGCGAAGCCGCAGTACAGCCTCGTCGTAGCGCATACCGCCTAGAGACTTGCTGATCTCCATGCGGCGGTTGTACTCGGTCTCCTCCACGGACTTGGCCAGATGCCACTGGTCCTTTCCGCAGCGACAGTGCTTGCCCTCTGCGCCCTTGTATCGTCCCGCCTGGCTGGACAGACTGCTGCTCGCGCCGCCGACGCTGCTGGTCGAAGCCACCACGGCACACTCGCAGCAGTGGAACATCTGCTTGGAGCGGAAGGTGCCCAGCCAGTTGGACTTGAAGCGCGGGAACCAGCTCTTGCGGTCGCGGGTCTTTTCCGGCCCGTCGCCTGCGCTGTTGGAGCTGTAGCGTGTGCCAGTCTGGTGCACGCTGTCGCTGCGGGGGTTCGAGACTGGCACCGAAGTCAGAGACCTGTGGCGAGTGTAGACTGGCGTCGAGTCCTCTGTCGAGCTGTCATCGTCGCTCTGACGGTCCGCGTCGGGTCGAGCCACCACCTCGAACACCACCTCGACCTGGTTTAGCCCGTCACAGTCTGACCCTGCTGCCGAGAAATAGAGCTGCTCAGCTTGAAGCGCGACCATGGCCGGAGGGACGAGGAAGGCGTTCAAGGCTCGGAATGTAGCCGACAGTCCGTTGCTCCAGCGCCGGAAAGGGACTGAAGGCGGTCGGGTCGGGCTCAGCTTGAGCTCCCGACGAGAAAGAGCGGAAATGAACGGGGCGAAGGCTGGAGGGGAAGCAGCGCGTCAAGTCAGTCGGTCAGTCAGTCGGTCGAGCTGGTCGGGACCACTCCGGGCCCCTCCGACTCAGGTCACAACGGACAGACAGCCGGACGGACGGACTGACAGCCCTGCGAGAAAGAAAGAGCAGTCCGAGAGGGATGGAAAGGGCGGTCGCGAGGAGGAGAGCTCCGCTGCGCCGCGTCACACCCCCGCCGCGTGGCGATACAAAGCCCAAGTCATTCGGACCCGAGAGGCCTCCGGCAGCGCTCTGCGAGAGGAGCGACGGGCGCCAGGGACGCCTCCGAGGAAGTGCCCGGACTGGTCGGTGGGCGGTGCTACAAAGCAAAGCACCAGCAGCTTTGGCCAGAAAAGGAGGTCGGTTTCTACGGCCACGCCGGCCCAGGCAGTAACGACCGAACGTCACGCTGGCCGATTGAAGGCTGGTAGCTGTCCCGGCGAGGAGGCCTCCTCCTCTCCATGGTCGGGGCGCAGGATAGACGCAGGCGGATGTGCCCTGGCTGGATCTCTGCGGCCCATCCTGAGCCCCCGAGCGGCGCGATCGAGACGCTCGCAGCGCTTCTTGAGCTTGGGGACGCACTCCCCTACCCGCCGATTTACACTTGGCCAGCCGCTGGCGCGGGAATCGTGCTGTTCACGTGGATGCTGCCTCTACCACCGGCTTTGTGATGCGCCAACCAATCTAGCACTACTGAAACGGCAGCAAGCAACCAACCAACAGTATGGGCACCCCCGATCCTTCAGCGTGCTACTTTGCTTCAGCTATGGAGGTGCAGACACGGCGGTGCTTGACCATTTGCCCGACTCTCCTAAAAGACCGCCAGGCCCTTTCAATCGAGAGACTGGGAAACTGAAATGCTCTTGAATGCGAAGCGCTCCAACTGTCAGGCGTCCTCAGCGAATGTCGAGCCAACCCGAGAAGAAATAGAACAAAATATCGAAAAGGGGCAAACCTGCAGAGGTTGAAGAGAAACGAGGAAGAGGACTTAGGGTACGTCAGTCGAGCCCTACCCGCATACCTCCATATTTCCGATGTTGTGTCTGCATTTCTTTTTCGACCTGCTTATTTTCGGATCCCGGCTGCAAGTGCATGCACATGCTGGCCTTCGCTGGCTCTGCCCCAGGTCCTGCCTGGCCCGAGGACTCCCCCAAAGCGGCGGCAACTTCAATCGACGCTGAAGGTCTGCACTTGTGGGATCAGACACGACAGTAGGACGCCATTAAAGGCATTTCCGCCCAAAAGACCCAGTGATTTCGGTGGCCCCAGGTCGGAATTGGCCATTCTCGAGACGCGTCACGCCGAATCCCACGTCTGGCTCCAACCGGGAAGTCGTGTGTCGGTGCGGCGTATCACCGGATTGAGGGCTCGACTGCAGTCTGAGTCCCCAGCGTCGATTGCCTTCCTGGTGCACTTGATGGGAAACAGCTTCAGAATCGCCCTGGAAGACTCGAGCCACTGCAATTGGGAACCTGACGCCAAACTCAGATGGGGGCTTGAAAGAGCACGCAAGCTTCACTTCGGTGGTGGTCCGTAAAGGCAGCTCACGCATGTGTATTGCGTGAATAATGACGCAGACTGGGGGAGCGACTACGAGCTGGCAACCTCAACACGGTCGTACATGTGCTAGTATGGGGACATGCAGCGCAACGGAGTCAAACGCTGACGAATCTCCCATGTCAATCGTCCAGTCGAGTCGTGTGTAACACGGTGGAGCATCTGGCCAAGACTCGGTTAAATTCGGTACATGTAGACAGTCACTCTCGCGACCAGCGGGGACGCGGCCGCCGCCTTCTTGCTCTCGCCGCCAAGAACATCAAGCGCAGCCCAAAGCTCGACTCCTCACGCCCAAATCAGCGCGATCTGGTCGGTCCAAGTCTCACCTGCGGTCGTTCGATCTTCAACTCGGCCCAGCTCAACGTCGATCCGGTACCTAGCTTCTCTGCGCGAGGGAAGCCGGGTTGAGTCTGCCTTCGCCCCCTCTCTCCTCTCCACCGAACTGAATGACTGCTCCGACTCATCGCCCCATCCATCGAGTCATCGGCAGTGCTCCGCGATTGCTCCACGGTCACAGCACAATCATCCAAAGCCCGCGAGATTACGAGCGGGCGAGAGAGCGGCCAGGACGTCGGTCGGACCTTTACGTGCGCATGACGGATCTCCGAGACTCCAGCAGCAACTTGCTGTCGGTCGGCAGGTCGGGGCAGCACCATTGCTGTTTGATGCGCTGACCCCTTCAACGCAGCCGGGGTGGCTTCGCTTTGCGGCGGAATCTCTCTCAGGCATCAGAAGTCGACTTCTTTCATGGCGTGCGGTGCCTGACTCGATTGAATTGAGTGGCTATTCGCCCCATCTGGAAGATAACACGGCGACCGGCGTGCCTCGAGTGGCTCTGTCCGTTCGAGGCACGAATGCCATCGCTGTGCCATGCCAATCCGGACCAGACCGGGCAGCGTGCGACCAATCTCGAGTTGATGCCGAGTGGAGCCTGACGAATCGGCTGCCAGTCAATCAGTCCGTCATCCCTAAACGTCCAGCGCAAAGCAGAGTGTCCACCGTTAGTCAGTCCATTCTGAAGCACGGCTACGTCGGATTTGCTACACGAGGCAGCCTGATGAGTGTTTCCGCCCTTCCTTCGGTCGTCTTCAACTGCCAGCCTTATGCGAACAGCCAGCAAACCCTGACCAGTCAGCTCGCTCACCAGTACTACTGGACACGGGGCCGAGCGAGAGCAGCAGCTGCAGTCAGGATTGCCTGCAATTATCAGCTTGATTGACACTCCGTGAACATGGTGACGACCTTCTGATGCAGGAGAAACAACCCCTTAATGTAAACGAATCAACACTCAGCACGTGTTTCCCACTACGGCACCATGGCCACGCCGCGTCTCCTTCGACGCAGCGAGGCCACCATCGACGCGAGCTCGTCCTCCGAGCCGGACGACACCTCCGAGGATGCCGTTGCCTCCTCCTTCTCGTGCAGCTCCTCCGTCTCCGCATGTCCATTCACTGCCTCGAATCCCGTGACCACCTGGTGGTTCGAGAGATCTGCCGCCGCCTCGGGCTCCCCTGCCGGCCAGTCTTCGACTGCCGGCTCCAGAATGAGCTTCTGCGCCACGAAGAGACTCGCGTCACGGTTTCCCCAGTAGATGACGTGCGCCGTCAGCGCAAATAGATACTCGTTGGCAATCTCGATCTCGTTCTCCTGGAGCGAGTAGTCGATGGGCAGTCCCTGACACAGTCGGCCGAACACGGCCACGTTTTGTGTGCCTTCGTCGCCCTCGCGCTCTCCTCTCCGCTGCTCCTCGTGTGCCTGCTGCTCCTCCTCAGGCCTCCGCTGAAGCTGGTACGGCTGTGTGACGGCCACAAGCGCATCGGAGAGCGGTGACAGCGACGCGGCGCTCTCTACTAGTCCAACGCTGTGAGCGCCGGCCAGAACCTGGTGCTCGAAGTCGCGACGCCATTGACGCAGCGACGCCCACATGGCGCGGAACGAGTTGCGCAGCTGGTACTGAAAGCGCAGCTTGCCTTCGAACGTGCGGATGATCGCGGCCTTGGAATGGGCACGCGCCGGGTTCAGAATGGGCTCGATGCGGTAGGCCACGGGGTCGTACGGATGGTAGATATTGAACA
>MBAC02010059.1:0-11611 GCA_001712635.2 Nothophytophthora sp. Chile5
CCACGGCGCCCGGCGTCAGCGTCAGATGCAGCGCGCAGCCCGCCTCCACGCGGTACTCGACCAGCAATTTGGCGTCCTGCAGGATCTGGCCCTGGAAAATCAGCCGCTGCGCCGCCACCGGGAACCGGCGCGGCGCCTGCTGCTCCACCAGCTGCTTCAGCGCCAGCACCGTCATGCCGCCCAGCTCCACGTGCAGGTGCAGCGCCTCGGACGCGCCGCTCACCACCTTGATCGTCAGCTCGTCCGCCATGATGAGGGGATGTTGCGCTCTTTCCGGAGAATGACTCGGCTTTTATATGGAGATACGCAGTACCGTGCTTCGGACATTTTACTGGCTTACTTATAGGGGAAGAGAGTGAGGGGCCAGTATTAGAGAGGGATCCACACGTCGCATGCATTCTTCCCTTTGAGAACTGATAGGGTTATACTTGAATAGAAGGAACAGCCTTCTATTGTGGTGTGAAGGGTGGAAATAGTGCGCTGCGGTCGTGTATACGAATGTAATCGTGAGTTTGTATACGTGATGGTATACGACGAGCACGAAAGGACGCGAACCTCCATTGCGCCATCCGTTCCTCGCGATGGACGTATTGACTCGGGCGGAGGGCGGCACCACATCCCCCAGTCCTTGTGCTGGCAGCATGCAGCGAGCTTCTAGTCGAGTGAGTCGCAGCGGTGGCGCCCTCGCGCCTGCAACTCGACCTACTACGGCAGAGCTCTCAGTGGAGCGGATCCCGGCGCTCGTGCGCGAAGGTAGCGTGGCTGTGCCTTGTCCTCGCTGTTACAGCAATGCGTTGGCCACTTCGACTAGCTAACGCAGACTCGTATTGGGTCTGACACTACGACACTACAGTGGACTCGCTGATGCAGACGCTGGTGGCGTCTCCGCCTGCCGCAGGCTCGAGCGACGTCAGTACTTCCTCCAGTCTTGGTCATGTGGAGTCCGCATTGTGGCCTACAGACACTGAACGTCTGTGTCTCTGGTGGTGACTTGCTTTCGAAGGCGATGGACGCGTGTGGCGTGCTAACGCAGCGAGCTGAGGAGGTGGACGCCTTCCGAGAGAGTCTGAGACCCGGACCGCTGCGAGAGATCGTATACAAGCAGGTCGTGCGTCTGCAGGAAGCCGCTCGGCAGCTGGAGTCGCCTACCAGCCGCCTTACGGTCGATCTGCTCGGCGTCCAAGTGGACAAGTGCGTCTCCTCTCTGGCAGTGAAAGCCAGTAGGCCTTCTCGACTGACGTCCATGCATGGACTCCCTTGCTTTCTGCTCGATTGTGTAGACCACGCTCTAGAGCCGTCCCCATCCGCGTGACTCCCTTCATGGGCTCGGCGTTGGCGAGAGCGGGCGCCAAAGTCGGGCGAAAGCCACCGACCGCAAAGAACTTGCGAAGTGCCGCCGCCAAGCCGCTCTACAAGTGGGAGAAGCGGCGTTCCTCCCGCTCGAGCACCGTCCGACAACCAAACGTAGCGGCTTCGAAGACGTCGAGTGGACGGAAGACGACGTTCGCAGACGAATGTGAGCGATCATTGTTGAAGGGAGTGTCTGCTTCACTATGCAATAGACAACTCACGTCTGTGTTGTCTGCTGTTGCAATGGGCCTGGACTCCCTATAGACCTGGAAGATGTGGACGAGGCAGGCATGGAGCTGCGTCCATGCTCGGAGCCAGGCCATTACACCCGTTCATCGTCAACCAAAGCTCTTCCCGGTGCTTTAATGGCCGAAGCGAGCGCCTGCTTCGAGTTCCAGGTCGTCCTCACCGAAGAAGAGTTCAAGTCACTGAAGGTTCGTGCCTCTGTCCACTGTCTTGGGGCCAAGACAAAGCGCTAATCACTGGTGCCTTTCGCCTGCATTCTCCAGTTCCAAAGACGGCGACTAGAAGCAGAGCAACGCCACCTGTCGAGACGCCAGAAGCCGCAGAAGACCCGATCAACAAGCGCAGCAGCTTCTTCTTCTTCTCCAACGAAAGCGCAGAGCTCGGTCCGCTCGACAACCTCCCACTAAACTGCCACCGCATCACTGCAGCTCAGGACAACCACTTCAACGTCGAGGCCGTTGAGCTGGAAGCTGCATTCCCAGAGCCGTTGACCTCAGATCGCCGCCGAATCTGGTCACTCGGCGGTGAGAAACGCCTAGCAATAGTGCTTCCCGCGGCTTCTGTGGCTCCATCTCGTCACTAAAAATACAGAGACCGACCACAACAGGAAGGTGTCGATCTCCATCAATAGGCTTTGAGCCGGCAGCTGCAGACTTCCTGTTCACTTTCGCTTTCTCCCTCGATTCCCCACGCTCCTTCTCCGCCTCCCTAGCTCCCAACGGGTCAGTCATGACGCACCCGACGTTCCCTCTCTACGGCTACGAGCGGTTCTTCGCCATGGACCGCGGCACGAGCGCCAAGATCGCGCACGTCGCGAGTCTCCGTGGCGACATCCCAACGCTGCTGCAGCATCTGCCTGAGGCAGTGCTTCGGACCTTCAACCGCCACCCGAAGATGCGCGCCGTGCTGCTGGCCGGGGCCATCCCGCAGAAAGTGATGATCTGTCCGCCACTCGCCGACGTCTCGGAGCTCAAGACGCTCTTCCAGGTGCACGAGTGCTCTCCGGACGAGCAAGAGCGCGCCGAACAAGAACGCGTTGATGCCGCACTGGAACAGTCCCCGTCCAGCTCTTCATCACCGCCGATTCCGCAGCAGAAGTGGATGGACTTCGTCCAGAACGAGTGCGAGAAGCCGCTGGATCGCGAGAAGGACCTCCCTTTCTATCTCAGTCTACGAGTGGACACCTCAACGAACACCTTCGCTCGACTTGTGCTGTTCGCTGACCACTACATGTCGGACGCCACGTCTGGCATCCTCATCCTTCGCGAGATCCTGGACATCGCGGCGCGTCTCAGTTCCTCAGCGTCACCTGCAGCAGCGGTCGAGTCGCTGCCTCTGCGCGAGTCGCTGTACGAAAGCACTCACTACGTGAATTCCTGGATGAACTTGGTGCATGGCGCCGTGTCCAAGTACGTGATGCAGCCGCTCGTGAACTTCGACACGTCCGCTTTCTTGCCACTGCTGCCTATCCAGGCGGCTACCCAGCAAGACTTCTCCAACTCCCCGCCGAACCCACGCAACCCGAGCTTCGCGCTGTTCGCTCAAGGCTCGGAAGCCAACATGCGGAGCGCCATGGCGCGGTGTGAGGCCGAAGGCGTGAGTCTCCAAGGCGCGCTGATCGCTGCCTCCACCCTGGCCTTCGGGCTCACGAGACACAACGGGAAGTTGAGTGAATGCGCGGAGCCACTGCAGCTCCGGATGGATGTGGTCGCTGACATGCGGAAGCGGTTGATGCCCAACGGCGACGATGAGCCGCTCATTGGGCTCTACTCGACGCCAGGCAACCTCGTGTTCACCAGCAGTGAAGGCGTGGATGCGCATGCTCTCTCGTTCTGGGACGTGGCTCGTAAAGCCGACCATGAGTGGGAGTGCGTGTTGCTGAGTCACGAGTTCAAGATGCACTCCGTCTTCGTGAACGAGACGCTGAATGCCGAGCAAGGCGACGCGTCTGGACTGCGTGTGGCCAACTGCGTGCTTAGCGACACCGCGATCGCGTGCTTGGACTACTCGGACTCGACTCCTCAGCCCTTCCCGAGCGAATTGAAGGTCGGGAGCGGCCTCAACATCGTGCATGTGGAGGATCTGCACGTGTACAACTCGCAGCCGTCGCTCAGTTCGACCAGCAAGCTGTTCGTGACCGCGCTGTCGCATTTCAACTACTCACTCATGCACAAACTCGAGCCCGAGGTGGCCCAGCAGCTCTTCGGCTGGCTGGTGCGTTGCACGGAGCGCATTGGCGAGTTCCGGCAGCAGGACTCCTTGGCTCAGGCTGGAGATCGACTGGCAACCGCAGCCGCGACGGTGGTGCCAGAGGACGGGGCGTCCATTGCGACGTCAGAGATTGCGATCCAGATTGCAGCGGCCGACGTGGCTGTCAACACGGAGGGAGCAGACTCGGGAGAGGACGGAAGCTTCCAGCAAGACGTGGAATGCTAGAGTCGTCTCTGCTTGCTCAGGTCCAGAGGCTCGGATGAATGATCCTCCCATTAAACATCACACTATAAACACATGCATGATTCGTTCGAGCAAGCTTTTCCGTGTCGAGAAGCGGTCGGAGTCTTGAACAACCTCCTTCATACAGGCCAATGCAACGCTTATGCATCTCCCTTCTCACACAGTCTCGAGGGATCGCACATGCACCCGCGGCTTGGCACCTGGCATGTCGTACTGCTTACAGGCGCCGAAGAGCTGCTCGAGAGGCTTGTCTCCCAGACTTCCAGCCAGATGGGGATCGTCCAGCACGTCGTTCACGAGGCAGTAGGCCTTGTGATTGCCGCCCCAGCTCACGAAGCGCGACTCGAAGGCATCCAGCGGCACGGAGAGGAAGGGGAAGTCCGAGTACCACGACTCGTACGACGGGATGTATCCGTTAAGACTCGACACTTGTGAAGCCGGGATCTCGCTTTGACTGGCGCGACCGCCGAAGAACCCCGTGGCGAGATTGCCCACGATGTAGCGGCTCCATGCCCGGTAGATCGTCTTGAGGAGGAGAAAGCAGACGGCCAGGCAGGAAACCACCACGATGATCCAGTACAAGATCTCCATGAGCTCACCTTGCGCTGCCATCGGGTACGAGTCCCGTAGATACGGGAAGATGACCCGCAATGTGCTGATGATGGAGTCGTTGATTTTGGACTCGGTGGACTTCTGCGCCTCCTCCAGAGCGAGTTGAGTGGGTCGGTCGAAAGGCCAGCCGTTGTACCAATGCCCCATCATAATGAGCGACACCAGAGCCATAAGCAGCAGGTGATAGCGAGAGGCACGAGCCAACAGACCGTCGTATCGGGGAGGCGTCTTCCACTTCCGCAGCAGGCAATACTTGTCTACCCAGTAGTTGACAAGCAGCGAGAGACCGGTGATGAGGAGGCCCGTGGGCAGTAGCGACTTGTAGAACAGTGCAATCCCCACAGACTTCGTGATCTGCGTGTACCGCTCGGCCAGTTTCCAGTACGAACCTGAGTAGTACGAGTTGAGTTTACGCTGGGTTTTGGCCTTGGGGCCGTAGAACCAGCGGTAGAACCGCTCGTAGGGACTCACGAGCTGCATCACTGGCGCCGTCACGAGGTTCGCAATGAGCAGAGCTTGGATCTGCAGCAGGTTCTGCTGGGACAAGATGTCCGTGAAGTCCATGTGCAGATACAGCACTACAGCGCCGTTGAAGCAGCGGAAGAGCAGCAGCTTGTTGAGGGTGGACAGCTGCTCGCGTTCCTTGGTCTGGTGCTGCTCGAGACGGTCCACGTAGCTCAGCAATTGACAGCCTAAGATGTCGGTGACCGAGAGTGTATACGCCAGGATGTACAGTCTTGCTCGACGTGTGCTCTCTTCGACGGTCTGGTCCCCCACATAGTCCGTCTTGATCCAGCGAGTGAGGTAGTACACGCCGACCATCATGGCCACTACGATGATCAACGTCAGCAGCTGTTGGGAGACGCGGCGACGCCAGAGCACACCAGCGCTCTTCCATCGCACCGAAGAAGGCTCCACCGCCTGCTCCACATGCAGGATATTGACTCCGCGGAACCGCAGTTGTTGCGGGAGATTGGAACGACTGATGTCGAATTCAGTGGAGCACAGGCCGACCCGCGTCTCCCGAAGACAGCGACGTTGCGCTTCCTCCGTCTCAAACATGACGAACACGGTCCAGACGCGGTAGCTGTCGTGGCTCAGCATGGTAGCGATCCGGCGGCGCTGAGAGCACAGCTTGGCCTGCCAGTACACGAGGTCGTAGCCACCCAAGCCCAGCAGTTGACGCAGTCGCCGCAACAGCGGACGCTTGGGTGGCGGCTTGGCTGGGTCGGCGGCGTCTTGGAGCGCCTGGCGAACCAGTTCCGGGTCAGCCGACTCCATCTTGAGCATGTCTTCCATGTAGCGTTTCTTAGCCAGCGCGGAGAGCAGACGGTGGTTAGCCACACAGACCGTCACGAACTTAACCGGCCCGAACTGTTCGAAGAATTCCTGCCACTCATCCGGCTGCCACGCATTGGCGTTCGGGTCCTTCACGACCACCGCGTAGTCGGCAGGCGTTTGTTCCAGAGCATCCAGATGCGCCTTGTCCCGCGTCTGCATGATGGCGACTACCAGGCAGTAGAGCGCCAGGATGGCCAGCCCCACCATGTCCACATGCAGTTGGGACATCACAAGAGGACAGTCGTTGGCCGTCATCGTCTCGTTCGCCTGGCTGCCAGACTGGTCACCTGTGGCACTAGCCAACGTCTCGTTTCGGTAGCGTGTACACGCTGCGTTACCCCAGATCCGCACGTCCAAGTCGCGACTCGAGAGCTCCCCCGAGTAGTCGGCGGACGTGAAGTAGACGATGCTGGGCGACGACACGGCGGCCAGTGCCACCAGCAACAGCGCCAGCTGCAACAGCATGCGGAAGTACAGACCCAGGCCGATGCCGAACACCGACAGGTCGCCCAGCGACGTGCTGCACAGCGGGAACAGCTCGCTGCCCGCCGGGTCCTCCCCCATGTCCACGAGACGGAAGGCCCCCGTCTCCTTCACGCGCGCGCGGTGCGGCAGGATCACATCGCGAAGCCACTGGCGCGCCACGGCGGTGCTGGGCCCGCCGCCGTCCGCGGGCGTCACGCTCAACCGCGCGGCGGCGCTGGAACGCCGCGGCTCGGCCATCATCGTGGCCGGGTGGGTTGGTGCACTCTTGAAATGTCAGATCAACTTGCAAGCAAGAGCCAAAATGAAGTGTTGAGATTGTGGGGAGGAAGCACACTCTCGAGTCTGATTCTTCCACATTTGATAGGCAGTGCTTTTTTTTTAGTATAAAATGCTTTTTTGTGAATTTTATAAATGCTTAAAAGAAAAAGAAGCATTCCACTTTAAAAAAAAGAAGCATTCCATGCCCAGCATTAGTACTCTTTGTATTGAAGAGAGTGCTACCGGTACGAGTACTATGGACGCTGTTGCCACCACTGTTGCAACACCATGTTGGCCCAACCTTGTTGGGTTGTACTTGCACGCCGTGCTGGGTTGAGCTGGGTTGTGTCAGCCTGGATATTTTCTGGCCTCCATCGGCTGAACTGCGAATGCTTCCCCGCTGGGTTCTGATTTGGGCGAGCCGCAAGATCTTAATTTCGGTAAAACTCAGAAATTAAACCCCGACTGCGCGCAAATTAATTAATACCTGCGCCTGGTTGCTCCAGTTGGGCGGGTTCAAAATCGTAACTTCGGTCCGCGCTTGATTCCAACCCAGAACGAAGGTAGTCTTCAGCATCTGGTTTCGGTAGCAATAGGTTCACTTTGTTCCAGTTCACTTGATCTCCTCGGAAGTTGTGAACAGTGAGATGAGGAGCGAGTGGTCAAGGGCGAGAGCTCCATCTTGCTTGAAGATCCCGAGGCTTTCGAGTCGAACAGCGCAATGTGGCTGGTTGGCACTCTCATTCCTCGATTTGCCATCTACCCGGCGAGTCAGTCAATACACCAACCAACCCGCTCGCAAGCACCTCCTCCACTCCTCCAACATGCTCGGAGCCAAGCCCGTCACCCTCGCCCTGTGCGTGGCGCTCGCCCTGGGTCAGGCAACTGCTGATCGCGCTTCCCACCTGCGTGTGCGTGTGCACGCCAAGGGCGACGCTGTCTGCTCGGGCGACGGCCAGTCCCCCATGAGCGTCGAGGGCGTGGAAGGCGTCTTCTGTGTGTCCGGCCAGGCGTGTGTGGCGGATGTTTGGGACGGCGCTTGCCCCAGCGCCCAGGACGGACTCGAGTACGGTGCCTACTGTGACATCGTGACGACCGGGGTGTACGGATGCAAGCCGTATACCGAGCCGCAGTACGAGAGCGCGAGCTGGACTGGTTGCTCTGGCAGCGAGCAGACGATTGGTGTTGTGGGTTGGGACCACGACGGCTGCATCGACTCGGACAACGTGTGTGTTGCCGCTGTGAGCGACGGTGACTGTCCGGCCGGCGCGTACTGCGACCTTCTGGACACTGGCGTGTACGGCTGCGTGTCGAGCTCGCACAAGAAGCACCACAAGAAGCACCACCACCACAAGTCGACGACGACGTGCCCGAGCGGCCAGCAGACCATCGGCGTGGAGGGCTGGTCGCAGGACGGCTGTGTTGCGAGCGGCAACGTGTGTGTTGCTGACGTTGACGGCGACTGTCCGACCGGCGCGCACTGCGACGTGCTGGACACCGGTGTGTACGGCTGCAAGGACGGCGCTCCCCCTACGGAGAGCACTAGCTGGACTGGTTGCTCTGGCAGCGAGCAGACGATCGGCGTTGTGGGCTGGGACCACGACGGGTGCATCGACTCGGACAACGTGTGCGTGGCGGATGTGAGCGACGGCGACTGTCCGGCTGGCGCGTACTGCGACTTGTTGGACACCGGCGTGTGGGGATGCGTCTCTGCCTAGAGAGCTGGGCCCTCCTCGTGAGGCCTTCCATTTGAGTGCTCTGAACAAAAACGCTTTGGCCCAGTGCGCGTTGAGCTTCGCGACTACAAACGGCACCTACGCCATCGTGTATGGATATGCATGACTTGTTTTGACAATGAAAGAGGTGCAAAACGAATTCGTGTTATATTCCTTCTTGCTCTCTTTGATAAGCGTAATGCACCTTGACACCAACGTCAATGTCAACACCGGAATGGATCCTTCTGGCCGTCTCACAAGTCGAGCACATACGCAGCAGTACCGGTACATGCATTAGCGTATCCTAGCTGAGCTATCTAAGCACCGTGTCGCTACCCAGCATGCTGAGTGGCTTGGATGGCCGGAACGATGACGTGTCTCCCCTCGGTTGCTCTCACAATGCCATGCATGTACTGCAGCAGTCTGGGCGCCTTCCTGGCGGCCTTGCGTTGGGGCTCAACCCAAAAGAATCCGATTCTGAGTTGGCAGGGAAGATGGGAATGCGAACTTCGTTTTGATAGGTTTTGCTTGGTCTGCGGATACGCTGTGCATCAAAGGAAGATATAGTTTAGCGGCGTCGTTCTAAATTCCAGAGGTAGCAGACCGGGATTTCTACTGTGGTTTGAAGATAGCCTCATGATCTATTTCCACCGTTTATCAAGTTTCGCGTGTAATGAGCACAAGGATTGCACCTAGCCCGTCCTCCCGGGAATCAAAGCTCTACTTTGGGCTAAAATCCTGGTCATAACCAATAATAGCTCTCCTCCAATTGGGACGATTCAACACGCTGTTTTAGGATAAAATTCTGCAGGTGCATATCAGTTTGAGCCGTTTTAGCCAATCACGCAACGCATGACGCGCGCCACATGGCGGCGGCTAGGGCTGCAAACGTATCTTCAGCCGAGGATTGACGGGACATCTCACCAATTGAAAACCTGTTGGATTGCATTTACTACGTCAGAAGTAGAACGAATGCGTAAACGGAGGTCATGAATGTATCACAGGCAGCGGATTCCTGAAGAAAGCCAAGGGATTGATTCCGGTGCTCGACAGCCATTCCGTTAAATTATATTTTACTTGATACGACGGGTCTGATACATATCAAGTCACGTCATGGTACTTCGTACCGTAAATTTGAGCAGGGCTCCCAAAAGAGCTGTTGACCTGCGTCCCCACTGCCAGTGCCCCGATGATCGGCGTCCGATCCCCCCTCCCTCCCTCGTTTTCACCCATTCCCATTCTTCGATTTGCTCCAGAGCGCAAAGAAGCACCTGCAATCTTCAGCGACGATGGTTGGCACCAAGACCCTGTTCTTCGGCGCCTCCGTGGCTCTCGCCCTCGGCAGCGCCGCCGCCACTTCGGAGGCCAATCTGTTGCGTATCCACATCCACGCCAAGGACTCCTCGGTCTGCGCGGGCTCGGGCGAGTCGGAGATGAGCGTGGAGGGAGTGGACGGTGTCTTCTGCGTCACCGGCCAGGCTTGTGTTGCCGACATCGACGGCTCGTGTCCGGGTGCCCAGGACGGCCTCCAGTACGGCGCGTACTGTGGCATCGTGTCCACGGGTGTCCACGGCTGCATGCCTTACACGGAGGCTCAGGAGGAGGACGCCAGCGATTCGTCGGACGACTGCGGTGACGACGAGACCCCGATGAGCGTGGAAGGTGTCGAGGGCGTCTTCTGCGTCTCGGGCCAGGCCTGCGTTGCTGCCATCAACGGCACGTGTCCCGGTCCCCAGACTGGCCTGGAGAACGGTGCCTACTGTGGCACCGTGTCGACCGGCGTCATGGGCTGCAAGCCCGTGTCTTCGAAGCACCACCACAAGAAGCACCACCACCACAAGTCGTCGTCGGTCTGCACGGACTCGGGCGAGTCGGAGATGAGCGTGGAGGGAGTGGACGGTGTCTTCTGCGTCACCGGCCAGGCTTGTGTTGCCGACATCGACGGCTCGTGTCCGGGTGCCCAGGACGGCCTCCAGTACGGCGCGTACTGTGGCACCGTCTCGACTGGCGTGTACGGTTGCATGCCGTACATCGACTCTTCGGAGGGCACGTGTGACGAAGACGAGACTCCGATGAGCGTGGAGGGCGTTGACGGCATCTTCTGCGTCACTGGCCAGGCCTGCGTTGCTGCCATCAACGGCACGTGCCCTGATGCCCAGACTGGTCTGGAGAACGGCGCCTACTGTGGCACCGTGTCGACGGGCGTCTTTGGTTGCAAGTCCTACTAAGCTTGCACGCGCCACGGATATGCGCCGCTTTCACAAATGCTGGGCTGTAACAGTATGCAGCGCGAGCGCGTTTTGCTGGTTGGAAGCTGCCTCCCGTCTTCAGTCGTTGTAGTGGTAATTCAACTTGCTCTTGAACAGATTGTGGCAGCATGCAGTTATCAGAGAAGGCACCGAAATGGTCACCCTCTGAGAATATCCAGGTCTGCCTGGGTGGAGACTTTCTCATCTCCACGGTTGTCTGCTTGCTCATCTCCTGAACGAATTCATGCGTCCAAGACCTAACACCTCGCTCTTGAGCAGTTCCAACATGTTGATGGCCGCGTTCACGTCTCGGTCCCAGTACCGAGACTCGCACTGCTTGTGGTCGCAGCGCAGCACCGCGTGGCACTTCTTCTGCTCAAACTCCACCTCTGCTCGATTGCGCACCAGCACCACGCCTTTGCGTTTCTTCCGCTTCGGGAGCCTCGTGTCGACGGAGTAGCGAACTGACGACAGCGTTTGGTGGCACTTCGAGCAGAGCTTGCTCGTCCTGAACTTGTCCATGGAGACCACCGTCGCGCACTTTCGCAGCACTCTTTCATCGACAGTTGATGCAGCGCAAGGCGTGTCCACACGCAGAGATTGTCTAGCGGGCCACTCAATCCTCATCTTCGGGAGAATGGCGTCGACTTCAAGCACACGGCGAGTCTTCTCGCTTGCTGACAACACTTGATTCTGGGTTGGATTCTTCTGGTTCTTGAACACTTGAACGCTTGAGCATTTGTACTCGCGATCCGGAGGCCGTCTCCTCGTACTTGAATCAGCAGCTGTCGCCATGCTGGCAAATCGAGAAGCTCACAAGCTACAGCTCGGAACTGATCGTTATATGCCTGGATGCCTTTGGAAACCCCTCTTCGAAAACTTAACGGAACATTTTTTTAA
>MBAC02010062.1:0-10934 GCA_001712635.2 Nothophytophthora sp. Chile5
GGTATCGAAGCTTCGCAGTTTCATGCGAGTGAGCTTTCCATCGTGCCGCTGACAGTGATGCATGCAGCAGTGATGCCTGACTGCATGTAGTTTCATTAGCACTTGGCGTGGGTAGGCGAGCAACGAGCAGGAGACTGGGCAATGCAGCGGATCGAGGCTGGAGCTGCTGGGCAGTGATATCCGATTCATGTATTATTCGACCTTGCCCTGAAGCTCATAACATCCCGAGTCGCTGCATTTCCGTAGCGCCGCGTCATCGTTTCTTGCAACAACCCCATCAACAGAGCAGGTGGTGCCAGCATCTGACTGTGTCTCCTCTGCCACAGCCGAAGCTTTCGCATGGTAAATTGAGATCCTCCGAAATAGTGACACGATTTCGTTTGTTCTGCCGACAAGACTGAACGACGACGCAATCGTACTTGCCGAGCACCCAGGTGGTAGCGTATCCTTTGGCCATCAGCAGCTTTGATTGTTTTCTTGTTTGTTGCTGCCAGCTGCTTCCTTGATTGGCGAATTCCCTTCCAACGCCTTCAATGCCACTCTCAAAGCGCTTGATTTGTGCTGGTGTTGAAGGGACGCCATCACCTTCGTGGATGAAGGAGAAGGCTTCGGGAAAGAGAAGCGGCGAGCAAATCTTCTTCAGACCCCCACGTTGCAGGAGGAACACGGCGCGATGACACGACCGTGTTGGCTTCGGATTGTTCCTGCTGTCTCTGCTCGCTCTAATCGCCATCCAATGATCTTCCTTGAACCCATCGCTGGCACGCCTTCGCCCTCTCTCATACTTTATGTTTTACGGATGTTTCTGAGAAAGCGCTGTCAGATTACCTGCATCATTCAATGCCCCGTGGAATGCGATGGGTGTTGATGGGTGCAGCCCGCACAACCTGATCAGGTGGGCTCATGGCCGAGCGTTACGTCACCTTCACTCCAAGTTGAATTTTTGCATGTTGAACGATGGGTCTGGGATGCAAAGCATCCGCACGGCCATACCGGAAGCCATACGATCGAGAGAAACAAATAGCGTCAGTTCTTCCTGCGAAATGCACCCAAACCCATGCGTAACTGGTCTGAATCATGTGCGTTTTGCCCTATCCAGCACCGGGACATGCTACATTTTCCACCAGGAGCACCGCGTATGTAGCGGGGTTTATGCGGCGACGAGTGTCGATGTCCTCCCAGCCACCATTTACCCCCAGCGATCAGTCGACGCTTCTCCATTTCCGCATTGGAGGCTGACTACCGAATCAGCAACGCCTGCCGAAGCGTCCAATTCGCCAAACGACCACCCAGAGCGCTCGCACTGCCTCGTCTCCGCCGCTTGCTCCATCGCGGAGCAGTCGACGGCTTCATAAGAGAAAGACAATCCGCGCTCTAATTCAACGCATCCGACGCTCGCCGCTCGGCGCGAGCGGCAGATCCAACCGACTACAGTTCTCAGCAGCCCCAGCTCGCGACATGATGATGAGCCACCGCCAGCCCAAGCACGCCGAGAATGACGACAACCAGGTCTTGGCGCTCAACAACTACGCCGAAGGCTTCCTGGTGAAGCAGGGCTCGCGCGTGAAGAACTGGAAGCGGCGATACTTCGTGTTCCACGACGGCTGCTTGTCCTATCGCAAGGACAGCCGAGAGAGCTCCAAGGTGCTGCACACGGACGTCGTGTTGGACGTGTTCTACTGGACCGGCGTCCAGTTCGGCCTGTCCATCAAGCTGAGCAGCGGCCGCTCGCTGTACGTGTCGCCCGCCAGCGAGGAGCAGGCCTGCACCTGGTACGAGGTCGTGCAGGGCTACGTCATGCGCGAGCAGAGGAGCCGCCAGCTCCAGCACGTTCACCGCGGCCGGCAAACACACATGGAACCCATTTGGGAGAACGAGCACGCCGCCAACCTGGTCCAGTTCCGTCTTTTGCACTAGATGAAACACAGCCAGCAAGCCAAGCAGGCACAACGATCACGCCGGGCACGCTACCACACAGCGAGAGAGATCCCTCACCCTGGTCGGAATGGTCCACACTCACACACACAAGCAAGAACCCCAGAACCGCCGAGTTCGAAGCCATCGGAAGCTTCGTCGGGCACGCAACTACTACACTGCCTCATTTTTGCAGAAAAACACTCAGCAAGGCTCAATGTAGGATATAAGCATGCCTAAGATGTCTTCAGATGCCAACCAATTCACGCCAAGCCATAGCTTGCTGTCCAGCGATGCACACTACCTACGTTAGGCAGTACGAAGCCGACGAAATGAGTGGGGACTAATAGGAGCAAACCAACCAAACCACCCGTCCGAATGTCAGTCTTGCTGCTGACACTCCGTCTCGCAGGTGTCTCCTCTGTTATAACCTTGAAGAGTTTGTCCACGCTCTATGATGACTCCTCCTGCTCTGTCGCCTGCTCTCCAGCATCAGCAGTGGCTTTCTCTTTCTCCTTGCGAATGGATTTGCAGCCCGTCTTGTGGTGTGGCCAGTCCTCCACCTGGTGCTCCTTGCAGCAGTAGTACGCTGCTTCACACGCACACCGCAGCAAGGTCGTCGCGCCAGTCGCCTCTGCCTCCACCTCCTTGCGCGTAGACGACCCGCAGAAGCGGCAGCCGACCTCCGCCGCACTCACCTCCCCCACCATCACCTGATGGAGGAACATGGTCTCGAACGTGTGCGCCACGTTGGTCAGCAGCGTCAGGATGACTTGCTGCCGCATCTGCAGTGTGAGCCACACATCCGCCTCCATGAGTTTGCCCTGTTTGATCAACGCCTTCTTCTCCTCCAGAATCTCTGGTGACGCTGAAGGCAATAGCGATTGCACGTGGTGCTCCGGGTCCGCCAGGTCGATGAAGGCCAGCGAGACATGGCGAAAAGTCTCGCCCGAGAACGTGGGCATTATGCCTGTCGAGCGCAGCGAAGCCAGATACAGCAGGTCGTGGCGACTGCACTGGTCCGACTTCGTGGCGCGGGCGTTCATCAGACGCAGCAGCACCTTGCCGTTCTCCTCCAGCAGCGCAGTCAACGACAGCTCGGGCGTGAGCCGTTGGGTGGCTTGCGGCCGCTCCTCCTTCGGGTCGTACGCGACGGGGATATCAGGCGACGCATTGCGCAAGAGAGACACCTGGCCCGCATAGGGGAGCGCCAGGAACCAGCGCATGAAGGCCGACGCGTTCGCGCGCCAGAAGCGCGTCAGGTAGGCGCCACTTGTCTCCTCCGGAGCCGCATTCACACCCGCGCCAGCCATTTTCACCAAGTTGCGCGCGCAGTGGGATGTGGGGCGGAGCTGCACGATTCAAGTACTACTACGAGCGAAGCATTGATAAGACCACGAGTGATGGGATTGTGTTTCGTGACACACCAAATAAGGTCGAAGCGGGAGTAACGTAGTGTACCGGTTATTGATATCGTTCTCGTCAACGAGCCATCGAGCGCAGCCACCTTCAGCTTCTCAGCGGATTGCCAGCCAGTTGCTGCTCAAGTTTGACGACACCAATTTGACGTAAACTGGCGCCGGTATCCACAAGGCGTCGGAGGAATGGCTGCCGTTGTGAGGCTTCGGCTGCAGATACAGTAGTGTTACCCAGATGTTCACGTGGCGGACAGCGTGGGACGGCCAACCTGATTCCGCATTCCTCCCGCGAAAGGCAAAGGCAGCCAGCCACTCCAAGAACCTTCGGGCTCGCAAAGGGCAGCAGTTGCCTGCAGCTCAAATTAATGCGTTAATTCATGCACGTGCTGTGCTAGCTTCTGTTCCCAGCTCGTTCTCGCGGCGGGCGCATGGAATCAGGCGGATGCATGTGATGTGATACCAACTCCTAGCCGACCGACGCCTTGGCAGGCTCTGCTCGCTCGAATCGAGTTGGTTGGCGCCGCCTCGATCGCGCCGGTTCGTGGCGTCCACCCTCTGCTCCGTGATTGCGAGGAGAACCGCCTGAGATGATCGCGCTTGACGCTGAAAATCCAGGCAGTGTACCTGCTTTTGGTAATTAAATAGCTCGCCTTGCGCGATTGATCGAGCGCTAATTCGTCGCTTTGGGGTCAGTAAAAGTTCGGAGCTCTTCATATTAGCTAACACCAACAATTTTGCAACTGCTGACGTCGCGGCAGCGTGCGCTGTTCAACGAGCTCAACCTTGCTCAGCTCAAGTTTCTCGAGCCGCCAGTATCCACCTCGCTTTCGGCGCCTCACAAACGGGTTTCCGCAGAGCAGGTGGCACGAGCCAACCGGAGCGCAAGAACGCCTTATCTTCAGGCTCCGCTTTGCCCCCCATCGTCTGTTCCACCCACAGCAAATTGGACGCAAAGGGCACCTACGTCCGAAAATAGAGCGCCCTGTCTGCGTCGTCGTTCCTCCACATCTGTGCCGGACCTATGACCACGAATTGAGGTTTTTCATGTCGCCGCCCGCAACGATTGAGGGAAAGTCCCTCCCCGTTCCCCTTTTCCACGCGTCCCGTTAGAAAAAACCTCGTATTCTCCCCCAAAAGACCCACAAATGGCACTGCGGCCGTCCAAGCACGAGCCCTTTGCTTTGCGGCCGCGCGCCCGCCTGCCGTCTGGTTGTTGCGGTTTGGGTAGCACGGTCGAGCTGCTGCTGACTGTCTAAAGGGCCCCACTGCGGTCGAGCGGGTCTTCTTCCTTCCCTCAGAAGAATCGCGAGAGGAAACGGGAACACCTTCAAGCGCGTCCCGTTCCGCCCTCCGTCGGCACTCCCGCGTGCGCCCGTGCGAGCTCCCGGGCGTGTTCCTCGCGGCCTTCCTGCAGGCCTCCCGACCAGCAAGAAGCAAGAAGCAAGAAGCAAGAAGCAAGAAGCGCCACCCCCACCCCTGTTGCACTGGCGGCGGAGTTGCGGTGAGACTTTGCGTTCTCCATTTTGCCTTGTCGTTTCGTTTCGCAGTCGCGACTCGGTTAGACACACGTCGCGAAGAAAAACCCAGCCACAGCGTTCGCTTATCTTCGCCTCTCCATTAAACCCATGGAAGTGGGGGCTCCCGTCTGGGTCTTCGACCGCGAATTATGGCGCGAAGCGGTGGTCGCGGCGCCGCTGGACGAGCGCTCCGGCCTGCTGGAGTGCTCTCTCGAGCCCGAGACGACCGACGAGCACCTCGTCACGGATTCGGGCGAAGCCGCCGTGCCGGACGCGCAGGAATTCCAGGCCGTGGCGCCTCGACGTCGCCGCAATTCGCGACGGAACTCGGTGCGTCGCAACGTGATGGCGGCGGCCGCTAACGTGCTCCCACGCAGCCGCGGCGAGGAGTACGAGGCTGTCCAGGACCTCACGAAGCTGGTGCATCTGCACGAGCCGGCCATCCTCCAGGTTTTGCGTCGCCGCTTCTTCCACGGCCACATTTACACCAGTACCGGCCAGATCCTGGTGGCTATGAACCCGTTCCGTCGACTTTCGCTGTATTCCGACGACGTGAAGGCGCAATACTACGCGCTAGGAGGCGATATCGAGGCGGATAAGAGCGGCTTGGCGCCTCACGTGTACTCGGTAGCCGACAAGGCCTTCCGGACGATGCTGGTCCCTCGCTCGAGCGACCAGAAGACGGACCAGACCATCCTCGTGAGCGGCGAGAGCGGCGCCGGCAAGACGGAGACCACCAAGCTCATCATGAACTACTTGGCCTTCGTATCCACGCAGCGCAGTCATCGGCCGATCCGAGCCAGTAATTGCGACCAAACCAGCATCCACGACCGCGTCTTGGAGTCCAACCCGATCCTGGAAGCGTTCGGCAATGCTCGGACGACTCGGAACAACAACTCCAGTCGCTTCGGCAAGTTCATCAAGCTGGGATTCACCGCCAGTGGCGAGATGTTGGGCGCCGCGATCTCCACGTATCTACTGGAGCGGGTGCGTCTGGTTTCTCAAGGCAAGGGCGAACGGAACTACCACATCTTCTACGAGATGTGTGGGGGGTCTTCCCCCTCGGAACGACAGAGCTTGGCGCTTCGAGACATGCGCGAGTACTCGTATTTAAACCAGTCGGACTGCTACGAGCGGTTGGACGGGGTGGACGACGCCGAGTCCTATCGAGCCACTCGTCGAGCCATGTCCAGTATCGGCATGAGCTCTGAGGAGCAGCTGAATGTCATGAAAGTGGTCTCGGCGGTACTGCATCTGGGGGATGTGAGCTTCACGACTGCAGCCAGCAACGGCGGCAAAGACGACGCCTCGATCGTGGACATGACCCGTTGTGCGGATCGAGTGCAAGCCATCTGCAGCCTGCTGGGCGTGGAGGAGACGGTGCTGCGAAGTACCTTGTGCACGAAACAGATCAAAGCTGGCGCGGAATTCATCACGACGCGCCTGCCGGTGGCTCAGGCGCTGTCGACGAGGGACTCGGTGGTCAAGACGCTGTACTCGAACCTGTTCAACTGGCTGGTGGACCGCATCAACCGCAGCATCCAGTACAAGGAAGAAGCGGAGGGCAGTCAGTTCATTGGCGTCGTGGACATCTTCGGCTTCGAGATCTTCGAGCAGAACCGCCTGGAACAGTTGTGCATCAACTACGCCAACGAGAAGCTGCAGCAATTGTTCGGGCGCTTCGTGTTCCGCATGGAGCAGGACCAGTATGTGGCGGAGGAGATCCCGTGGAAGTTCGTGGACTATCCGAACAACGACATTTGTGTGGCACTAGTGGACACCCGTCACATGGGCATCTTCTCGCTGCTGGACGAGCAGTGTCTCATCCCACGTGGCAACGACGAGAAGCTGGCCAACAAATACTACGAGTGTCTGGCTGACAAGCACGAGAGCTTCGCGGTGTCGAAGCTGCAGCGGGCCAAGGGCCAGTTCGTGATCCATCATTATGCGGGTGATGTGTGCTACACAAGCGAAGGTTTCTGCGACAAGAACAAGGACCACATGCACACGGAAGCTGTGGATCTGCTGCGAACCTCCAAATTCGCCTTCGTACGCGCTTGCTTCGAGAACAACGCAATTGGTGGCGGCGATTCGAGTCCGAAGAGCGGTCGAGCGGACTCGCGAGGTAGCGACGGCTCTCGTCGTCGCTCGGGGATCATGTCGTCCACGGTCGTGGCGCAGTTTAAGAGCCAACTGAGTTCGTTGCTGGAGGTGCTGAACGCCACGGAGCCGCACTTTATCCGCTGCATCAAGCCGAACGACGATGCCAGTGCCTCCCAGTTCGACCGGAAGCGGCTGCTGGAGCAACTTCGCTGTAGCGGCGTGTTGGAAGCCGTCAAGATCTCACGCAGCGGCTACCCGGTGCGATTCCCGCACGACGTATTTATCAAAACGTATAGCTGCATCTTGTCGCAAGTGCCGCATGCCCAGGGGCAAGTGGAGAAGGACGTGGCGGCTCGGATGGTGGCGAGCTTCGCCTCGATGCTGGAGCTTAAGACGGACGCCAAGCACCCACCGTTCCAAGTGGGGAAGACGAAGGTCTTCTGCGTGTTGGAGGCGCATCAGGCACTGGAAGCGGCACGTGCCAAGGCGCTGTACAAGTCGGTGATCACGTTGCAACGCTACTGCTTGGGCTACACCGTGCGCACGCGTTATCAGCGCCAGCGTCGGGCGAGTATCCGGGTCCAGGCGGCTTGGCGATGCTGGACGTGTCGGCATCGGTACCTGTCCATCATCCGTCGCGAACGCGCGGCCATCAAGCTGCAGAGTGCGAGCCGAGGCTTCCTGTCGAGGAAGCAGGTGAAGCAGATCCGTGCGGCGACGGTGATCCAGTCGTTCGTGCGTGGCTGGCTGGTGCGACGCGAGTACTCGGCCAACACTCTGAGCTTCGACCACGACGTGTCGTACGTGGGGTCGCTGGACGAACGCACGACCGAGAGCTCGATCTCGCTGTCCGAGGCGAACTCCATGAAGGACCGGAAGAACACGCTGATCTCCATTCAGAGCTCGATGTCGGCCAGTGACCGCAGCGCCAGCGACTACTTCACGGACATCAATGACCCGGACGGCCGCTACGGCATTGGGAGCACCAACAGTTCGCTGTACCGGGACTCGAGGAAGAAGATGCTGGAGTACGAGCCGCCCAAGCAGATCCAGAACGAGTACGAGATCGTGTGGGAATGCGGTTTGCTGGGTCTGTACTTCGAGAGCGACCCGGTGTCGGGGATGCCCATCGTCCGTCGTGTACACGAGAGCTTGAGTAACTGCGCCGACATCTTCGAGGTCTCGAGAGGCGACGTGCTGCTGGCAGTGGGCAAGGTGAACGTGAAGAAGGGCGACATCCGACGCATCTTGACGCTGCTGCAAGAAGTGCAGAAGCCCGTGAGACTGCATTTCTTCCGGAACCCGACGGAGTCGTTCCGGATCCGCTCTGGCTCGCTGGAGCTGCTGGGCGAAGAGGACTACGAGGTTCTGTGGAAGGAAGGCGTGCCGCTCGGCCTCGGCTTCCGTCCGGACCCAGGCACTGGCTTCCCGTGCGTCCTCCAAGCGCATGGCAACCAGCTGCTGCCTGGCATGTTCAACGTCCGAGCAGGGGACCATCTGGTCTTCATCAATGAGTTTTCGACCCAAGGCGTGCGGTTCCAGAAGGTGATCGACATCTTGGAGAGTGGCCCGCGACCGGCCGTGCTGCGCTTCCGACACACGGATCTGGTGGAGGACCAGCACCAGCAGCTGGACCAGCAGCTGCATCTGTCGCACAGCTCGGTGCTGTCGAACCCGCAGGACGATTCGCAGTTCATGCGGCAGTCGTGTGTGAGTCTGAACCCCAAGAACGACCACTCGCTGTACTACATCACGTGGAAGGAGGACGACGGGCCGCTGGGCATCGTGGTGAAGCAGGAGAGCACCAGCTACTACCCGCGCGTCATCAACGTGAAGAGCGAAGGCGCCGTGACCCGGGAGTCCCAGAAGAACCGCGTGGAGATCGGCGACATCTTGCTGAGTATCAACAACAACAACATCAGCAAGATGGGCTTCGGCGCCGCCATGAAGCTGCTGCAGAAGGGGCCCAAGCCGCTGCTGCTCATGTTCCAGCGCCCCAGGCTGTCCATGTCCATGTCCATCAAGAGCTGCAACCTGTAGGGCCTGCGTGCGTGTGAACGGAGGGAGCGACGTCGATCGGCGGCAGGAAGGAGGTCACGGAGGCGAGGAGCTCCTGGCGACTAGACTCTTTCGAGTGGTGAGGAAGTATTTTGAATGATTGTTTTGTTATCCAACGTGTTATCCGGATAGGCTTTTTGCGTTTCTGCGTTTTGCATGTTGCTTTTGATCCGAGTTTGAAAGAAATGCAAAACTGGAATGTATTCCACTTTAGGGTGGAGCTGCCGCGATGGCGGCGGCGTTAATCTACTTCCGAGACTCGACGAAGCGGTGGCGGATCGTCCTCCCCTCTCTGCTCTGCTTCTCCAACTCCTACTGGCGCAGGTGCGCGAGGATGGCGTCGATGTCGTTGGAGTTCTCCGTGACGAAGTTGCGGCCTTCGCGCTCAACCACCTCGCCCTTCTCGTTAAAGAAGATGAGCGTGGGGACGAACTTGACGCCGAACTTCTCGCACAGCTCGGCCTTCAGGTCGCGCTTGGCGTAGGGAAGCGCCAGCCACGGCATCTCCTCGTAGTACTCGGTGAACTTGGCCTCCTCCTTGTCGGACGACACGAACACGATCTCCACGTCCGTGTGCCCGGCCTCCTTGATGTCCTCGTACACCACGTCCAGCAGCGGCGTGAACTTGCGGCACGGCGGGCAGTAGTGGCCGCTGAAGTACAGCCCCACCACCTTCTTGCCGGCCAGCGCCTGCGCCGTGGACACCACTTCGCCGCTCTTGGTCAGCAGCTCGTTCTGGATCAGCGTCTCCATTGCTAGAATCTGTTCTTGACTTGTCTGTCGCCTCGGGGAGAAATGGAGAAATGAGCTTTTGCAGAGCGGCGGCTTTTTACTTGATCGGGAGAGACAGGCACACTCATACTGCAAAAATCCGCGGGAGATTGCACCGTTTTGGCGGGATGCGATGTGATTGGTCGAAATGGAGATGACCTGGCGGGATGAAGAGACGGGACTGGTAGATATTCCAGACTTTGATCCAATCTGACTGCCAATCCCAAATGTCGCCAAGCTGATTGCGAATCAAATCTCCCACATCGAGCAATTGAAAAGTATCCTAGAAAGCACTTTTTTTCATGGAATTCCTTCATGCGTTGAGATGTCCTCCCATGTCCTCCCTCGATTACCCTCCCAGTAAGAGAACAAGTTCATCGACTCAACAGCACCTTCCGCCATCATGCTCCTTGTCAAACGCCACTCAAAACGCCACCTTACCCTTGCTTCCTCCTCCTCTTCCTCCTCCTCCCCGTCGCCGGGTCTTCGTGCTCCTCATCCGAGCGCCATCAGCTCCCCACTATTGCTCCCGCAGCCGCCTAGCAGTAGAAGAATCCTCCGTACGGGCGGCCGAACATGCAGCTCGAGCCGTAGATCGGTCGGCCGAACCGGTACCACCAGTTCAGCGGGTAGCGCCAGCCGTAGCGGAAGCCGCCGCCATACGGGTACGTGAAGCGCCAGCGGTAGCTGATCCCACCAGTGGGGATGAACCCGCCGCCGCCGCCTCCTCCGAAGCCGCCACCGCCAAAGCCACCTCCTCCGAAGCCACCTCCCCCGTAGAACTGCTCCTTGGGGAGCGGCACCTGGTCTCCGACCAGCGACACTCCAGGCGGAAGGCCTTGCTCCAGCACCTCGTTCGGCTTCGCCGCGTCCTGAGGACTCTCTTCGGCGTGCACACAGCTCAGCATCGCCACCAGCGCCACCAGCAGCACGACGACGAAACGCTTCATCACGGCCGTGGAGGGTTGTTGCCTGGTTGCCTTGTCTTCACCGGGTGCTTGGTGGGGAGGTCACTTGGGACCAACTGCGCAAAAAGCCGAATGAGCGATTGCAGTCTGGGGAGCAGCGGCTCAAAGGCAAGCGCTCTGCAGTCGTGCTTCGGCCCGTTAAGCTCGTTGGGCCTTCCTGCCTGGGAGACTGCATCCGGTGCTGG
>MBAC02010064.1:0-35206 GCA_001712635.2 Nothophytophthora sp. Chile5
CTCGAGCATCTTCGACGCGGACGCTTGCATCGCGCTGAACGACAACTTCGTGAAGCTCGTGTCGTGGTACGACAACGAGTGGGGCTACTCGAACCGTCTGGTGGACCTGGTGCTGCACATGAGCACGGTCGACAAGTAAAGCGGGACTGTCTCACGACATTCTAGTCAAGCGACGCTGATGGATGTCAACTGACTTTCGTGTTCGGCTGATTGGTTCGCGCGAGCTCGACTGCTACAGGCGAGAAATGTGAACTCGTGCTTCTCGTTTCTTTTATTTTAGTTTGGAATTCTTTCTCGCAGACGTTGAAGGAGGCGACGACGAAGTTGCTCTAACAAATATGAAAACGGTATGTGAGGGAGTCAAGCGAGTTTGATATCTTTCTTCTGCGCGGCTTCTCCCAGGTACTAGCAGCACAGTGTCGGCTTTGACGATCACAAACTTGGACTCATTATGTGACCTCAGTGAGTCCAAGTGTTGTGATCGGATATCTAGAAAGAATCATCTCGTGTTACCGGAACGCCCTCAATCTCTACACCTCAAAACGAGCTCCTCGTAGAGCCCTGCACATGCATACCGCTATTGTGTGTTCGTACCACGACACCTTACGATCAATACTGTTTGTGGTCGCATGCACGATAGGCTCGTGTTGCGAATCTGGTTGAACAAATGAGCAACGCGAAGGGCTGGGGAGGGAGTCGACTGCCACTCGGACAAGAACGTATGAGGCAGCAGCTACCAGTCTGACCTGGCCACAGCAATGGGCAATCGAGCTGCTGACTGTGACAGGTGAAGACACGTAGCCCTGGAGAGCGCATGCTTGACCGGCGGAATTGACCCCTTCGTGCTCCATCTGATACGTACCCGGATCTTGGTACATTCGGCTGTTCGCGCCATGACTGGTTGACTTGGAAAAACGGCGGGAAGCAATCCATGTTTAAGCCAATCAAATGCGTGGAAAGCATCTGAAACCCTATCGCACTGCAATATGCATTGAATAACCGGTTTACTGGAGTCCAAACCGCTCAAAGTGCAATCCGCACTCTGGCAAAGGCAACATGAAGCGCAAACAGCGCGGTGAGGACGCGAACGGCGTTTCTTCACGTCGCTCCAGCGAGGCAACGCGGCAGCGCCGTGACGTGGATGCCCTGCCTTCGCCTGGAGAGGTCAGCGTAGGTTCTGCTCCCACCGAAACGGCTGGAAACGCCGCTCAAACGGCGGAGTTGCCAACTGTTCAAGCCCAGCCGAGTCAGCGCGGTAGGGCCGGGGTCACACAAGAGCGGGCGCTATACTTCGCCACAGGCGAACGCGCTGCTCCCGCCGCATCGAGCGAACCGAGGGAGTCCTGGCCTGGTTATTTCGCGACCGCGCGAGATCTCGGGGACAACCGGCTGGCGGCACAGGCGGCGCGCAAACAACGGCAACAAGGGGAAGCGATCGAGCAGGACGACGAGGAGAGCAAGAAGTGCGTGTGGGTGCCAAAGCGTCAGTCGCGCGCCTCTGTAGCCACAGCAGAGAACGTGGTTCAGCGGCTACGGGATCTGGCGCTGCAGAGTCTGGCGGAGCACGTGGAGCAGCTGCCGTCGCTCGAGTACATCGACTCGACGGCGCGTCATCAAGTGGCGCGAGCGGTCGTAAAGCTCCGGCGTATGCAGCCTGAAGGTATGTTATTGTGTTAACCTGGCTGTGTAATGAGGGGTTCGTTGGCTAACTTTTCTGTTTGCGACAGTGTTGCCGTTGTTCATCTTCCCTGGTGTGACGGAGATTGACATTCCCGACTGCTCCAACATCGACGAAGACACGCTATTGCGTGCACTAAAGGCTTGTGCAGCTCAAGGTCTGGATCTGAGCATTTTGCGGCTGGGTTTGTGCGGCCGCTGCGTCTCCGACAGCGTCATTCACGAGCTTGGGGACTCGTTGAAATCCGTGGAGCTACTCAAGGTGCAAGGCTGCTACCGACTGTCGGATGTCGGCTGTGAGGCATTGGTGCGACGCTGCGCTCCGTCGCTGGACGCGTTCGAGATCTCGTGCAACCAGCGGATTACTAAGCAGTCTATCGACTACTTCTGTGAGCTGCAACAGCTGCATTCGCTCACGCTCTCAGAGTGTCCGCAGCTCGACGACTCCAGCTTGAAAGCCCTACGGAGCATGAAGAATCTTCGCAAACTGGCGTTGAACCAGATGGAGCGGCTCTCGGATGAGTTCATTGGTGACCTGGCTCGTAGTCTGCAGGATCTCCAAGAGCTCTCCATCGCTCGCTGCTCGCAATTGACCGATTCGGCCGTGGAAGCGATTTTGAATGCCTGCCGTGGCTTGAAAGTGCTGGATGTGTCTGACTTACACCGGCTCACAGATCGCAGTTTTGAGCCCATTCGAAGCCACGGCCATGCGCTCCGTCAAGTGTCAATGCGGTGCTGTCTGGGCTTGACTGACGTCGCGATTCACCACTTAGCATTTGGCGCGAACGCATATCTCGAAGTGTTGGAAATGTCCAGCGTCTCGGTACGACAACCCTTTCTTTTTCGCTCGACTGCAATGGCACTCACTATGCAAGACGGCGTTTTGTTTGCGTATTTGATTTACAGCAAGCTACGGATGCCTCGATGTTGGCGTTGCAGGAGTTTTGTGCTTCGGCATTGCAAACCTTGGACATTTCGTTCTGTCGGAAGATCTCGGAGGATGCCCTGGGCATTTTGACGGATGATTGCGACAAGTTGAAGTCCCTTGTGTTATGGGGATGCACACAGGTTTGTTGGCTACTGACACCGACGTCTATTTCGCTTTGTGCTGCTATGTCGTTCGTGTTCTCACGCCTGCCTTCCTCTATCCCTTTTCCACGTGCATGTAGATCACCGCTCGCTTCTTGACGTGCCATTCCCAAGACGAGCTGCTGGTCACTGGCCACCCATTGCTGACCGGCCTCTCAATTCGATACTGAAAGGCTGCGAAGGTACTAACTACCTCAGAGCATGAATCCCTAGTGGAGAAAGAGAGCTTCGCGTTGCTCTTGGATTCTTGAATGCAGGCGAGACTCGCCGCCTAAACGAAATGTCCTGTGGTAATTTCTGTGGCAATGCGTTCCAGTTACGTTATGTTAATTTTGTGTCTCAGGTATAGTCCTTCGAATTAATGAAAAACGCGGCGGTGGGACCCCGCCCCAAATGCGACCAGGGCTTCTTTGCCTTCGCTTTGGATCGATTGCATGGGATGCGGCTGCAGGTATTGTGTGCAATGGATTTGTCAAGCTGTGCAATGGAAATCACTAATGACGAGGGTTGCCCAGTTTCACTCATGGGTGCGCCCAGTCCCTAGACGGTGCCGATGGCATGGGACGCAGCGCAACGGGATTGCGACAAGCCAGCCCTGAAGCAAGCTTCGGCAATGCGGGGTTCTTTTTCGAAACGCATTCGACATCGCCAAGTCGCAGATTCGGCTGGCGTCATGATGGCGGCAGAATGACCCGCTTTTTTCTGCGGCACGTCCACTTTGCAAGGTCTCAGATCCCCTCGGGCGAGATCCCGTTGAGGTGGCCGGCAGAGAGCGAGAACTTTTCCGGGATTCTCCGATTTTCCACCTCCCACAAGTCAATTTGGCCTGGTGAGCACAGGCTGAGAAGACACAAGACGCAAGCAACGGCCTCATTGACGAGAAAGAAAGGTGACTAGCAAGACAGCGAGCGATCTAGCAATGGAACTGCGCTACTCTCCGTATCAACGCAAGAAAAGCTCCAAAAAGTGGGGAACACCGCTTTGTATGGCCCTCCTTGACCTTGACATGGCCTGACTGCGGGTTTGACATCTCCTCTGTTTGCTGTGCTTGATGTGTCGACAGGCCAAAGACTGCCAACCAAGGGGATGAGACGAAGTGGACTCCGGAAGAGGTACTAAATGCGTGCGGAGGCAATTGCCTGCTCAAAATCTTGTGCGCTATGTGGGCAGAGCTGACGTGTATTCTCTTGTACATGTACGGGTGTTTCAGGATTCGTTGCTTCGTCAAGGCGTCTGTGAGTTTGGCGGGAAGAAATGGAAAGCGATCGCGCAGCGGATCGACCGCTGGTCCGCGGATCAATGCAACCGGCGCTGGAACCAGTTGCAGAATGTTGGCACTGTCGTGAAGCAGCCGTGGGGTCTGAACGAAGACAAGCAGATGGAGCAGCTCGTGAAGTTGTATGGGGCGAGCAAGTGGGCGGTGATCGCTTCGTATCTGCCGGGTCGCAACGGAAAACAGTGTCGCGAAAGGTGGGTCGTTCGTTGCTGACTAGAGGGTCTTGCTGCGGATTGGGCACTGATCTGGACTGGCGCTTTGTGCTGTTTGTAGATGGCACAACCAGCTGAACCCGTCGATCAAGAAGGGGCCGTGGACCACGGAGGAAGACACGATCATCCTGGACATGCAGGCTCGCTACGGCAATTGCTGGGCGAAGATCACGGGGCGACTGCCTGGTCGGACGGATAATGCCGTGAAGAACCATTGGCACTCCTCGCTGAAGGCACGCGCGAAGGGGTGGGCGGTGACCTCGGCTTCGGTGGCGACCACGGCGTCGTCCGCTTCCAAGACAAAGCCCAAGTGCAAGCCACCTCGTAAGCGCCCACCCAAGAAGTTGTCCCGCACCATGAAGAAGCGAGAGGTCGAACCCGCGGCAGCTAAGCGAGGTGTCTTCACGCCCAATACGCCTATCCTTCCGGTTGTCGCAGTCGCCGTCGCCGCCACTCCTGATCGTGGATCGCTCACTCCGGACTCGGTGTCCAACACGGAGCATCCGGATCTCCACGTGCAATGGAGCGACTTGGCTGTGGTCCGCGACATCTTGGACCCCGAGGCCTTCGGTCTGGCGGGAGTGCCCAACGTTCAACAAATAGACGCGATGATCTACGACGAGGCGTTGGTGACGCCAGTCTGGTACGAAAGCGACGACAAGTTTTTCGCGCCGCCGTCTGGCGTCATGGCTCCGATGGACCCCACGTCGCCGACGCAGCCTCCGTTCGACCCGGATGAGTTGCTGCACGACCCGCTGCACGAGTTGTGCGGCGGTGGCCCGGGCTCCACCGACCTGGTGCTCAGTGCACCACTCGGTGAAGTGGCTCGGGTGTACCAGAGCTCGATGTTCGGAGCTGAGTGGAGTTCGTGCGTCCCCACTCCTCCCAGTGTTGGCTCGTTTGAGCGTACGCCTCCTTACGTACCCCCCGAATTGTCGCCGATCACGCAGTTGCAAGACGCGGCGTTCTCGGGCAAGGAGGAGTTCCCAATGGTGCCCGTCAAGCGCGAACTGCCGCCCATGACGGCCTCGCTCCTCCCGCTGTTCAGCGTGGCGGCCTGAGAGACGATGGCGCTGGTGAGGAGGCGTTCGTGTTTTCTGTGTAGCCGAGTGGAGTGAGGGGCTCGTTGGCGAGGAGTCTGTTCGCATGCACGTGTTCGTATCGTGGTGTTTCCCTCCCTCCTCTTTCCTGCATGTCGGGCATGTCCGCAAATGTAGCCATCTCGACAAGGGTGTATACTACAGGTATACCACAATATCAGTACATTACGAAAACGACTCGACTACTTAGCACTCGATAGGAATCTCAAATGAGTGACATCCGCAACGGGGAATGTCACAAAGTATACGCTGGATCTTGAAGGGACGCGAGCAATGATACAAGACAGAACCTGAAGCAGCATTGCAGGCTCGTCGGTTAGCGAGTCTGGAGGATCATGACGGCGTCGGCTGAAGCCGCGGAGGCTGATACGAGTTCCGCCAAGCCGAGCGACGGTGGCCGCCCCGCCAGCACCGGCGGCGAGTCGCCTCTTGCCGCTACAGCGGAGCACGCACGCGACGCTCACGTGGAGAAAACGGTGGGCGGCGACAGTGACGAGGACGATGAGGGCGACGAGCTGGGCGGCGGTGAGGCAGCCGAGCCGCAGGAGCTCCTGATCCGCGCGGAGCCGCTGGCGCAGCAGCTCGCGAGTCCGGCGGACGTGGACGCCGGTCTGCAGCTGATCGAGCTCTGTCGCGACGGAGAGCTACAAACAGTCGTGCGGCTCGTACGCGAAGGTGCGCCGGCCGGATTCATCACCAAGAGCGGCTGGACGCCGTTGGCGGCGGCGGCAGCCAGCGGGTGCAATGAAGTGCTCCTCTACCTTTTGGGCATTGGCGCCGACGGCATGTACGAAACCTCGGCTTCCAAGCAGGACGACCACCTACTCTCCGCTCGCTCCGGGTCCAGCTCAGGTCGCACGTCTCCATTCTATGCAGCAGCAGGTGGCAACACGCCGCTGCATTGGGCGTGCTACAAGGGCCATGTGGACACGGTGTCACTGCTGCTGGCCGCGGGCTTCCGAGCCGAGGCGGCGGACACCTCGGGCAACCGCTGTCTACACCTGGCGTGCTCTGGAGGCCACCGCAACGTGGTGGAGCTGCTGCTGGCGCGTTCTGCGGCGGTGGAACCCCGCAATACGTATGGCAATCGTGCACTGGATCTAGCCACTGACCCGGATTGCCGCCGTCTGATGGCGCGCTTCCAGGCCCAGAATGCATGCGAGTGGTGCAAGGAGTCGTTCAGTCGTCTGCGCCGTCCGAGTCTCTGCCAGCACTGCCACAACGTCTACTGCGACACCAAACCGTGCTCCTCCTCGTCGTCTTCAGTGCCGCCGACCACGTCAATAGACCAGGAGCGGGGCGGAAGTGAAGGAACACGCAGCGAAGTGGTGGACGTGGCGACAGCGCTTGCACTCGCAACCAGCAAGCGTTACTGCCAGGAGTGCGCCACCGAGATGGGCAAGGCCGAGCAGGACCTACGTCACGTGCTGGAGAGCAAGCTCGAGCTCATTCGCCGCACGCTCGCGGTGCTGGACCCAAGTCTCGGCAGCAATCGCCCTTCTACCACCGCTTCTGTTGGCAGCAGTGCTGCTGGGCGAGGCGGGGATGTGAAGAACCCAAACGCAGACGAAGAGGAAGGCGAGGGTGAGTCCACAACCTCAGCAGCCCAGCAAGAGAGCGACGCTGCGTCTTCGTTGGAGTCGGGCGAGGCTGGTGAGGTCTCCGCGAATGTTGGCATCCCTAGAGAAGGCGACGCCACTGGAAACAATACGAACGGTGCTTCCTCTGCTACTGGAGAAGGCAGTGGCGACGGCGAGGTTTCGTCGACGCCTTCATCCAGTGAGACGCCAACTCCAAGCGAGAATGTGATCGACCCCGAGGGTAGAGAGTCTGGTGAACGGCAGCTAACGCCATCTAGCCGCTCTTCGAAGCAACGCTCCGTGTTGGTAAGTAACGAGGCCATCCAACGCGTGCTGACGCTGACTGAGACGGACGCTGAGGCATTGTACACAGCTCTGGAGGCTGCGCAGCTCAAGGCGGCCGACGCCGAGCTGCTTCGAATCTCAAGACAAACGTATCGCCAGCTTGTGGCGCACGTGGCGTTGCAAGAAGAGGTCAAGGCACTGCTCGCCGTTCGCCCCATCGGCATCCGCTCGCTGCTGGAGCCACTCAAGCGTGCGCTGCAGCGCGCAGTCCGAGAACAAGTGCACCCTGCGATGTTGACGCTGGCCGTGCAGATCGTCCAGAGCGCCGAGGCCGAGTGCACGCTCTTCGGCTGCCATGCGCTCTGCGACAGGATCGAGCGCGGCTCGCGTCATCACGCCAAGGACATCGCGCGGCTGGAGGCCAGTCTGACTGAAGCGAGGACCCGGGCAGTCAACGACAAGCTGCTGGTCGCGGCAGATGCGCTGCGTGACCGCCTGAACGCCGACGTGCGACTGGAGGCGTGTCTGCTGCCCTTCGCGTCGCCCTCGACCGTGGAGAACTCCCCAACGACAGCAGCATACGTCTTCAGTGACGGCACGACCTTCGACACGCTGCTGAAGGCGCTGGAGCACCGCATGCAGCTGGTATCGACGGCTGTGGACGTCGGCTCGGCGACGGAAGGCGTGTCGCCCGCTCTACTAGAGGAAGGCGCGGCGCTGCTCAAGCAACTGAAGAAGGAGATGCGTGACGAGATGAAGGCAGAGGAGGAACGCCGTAAGGTTGAAGAGGAGGCGGCGCTCAAAGCAGCCAAGAAGGGCAAGAAGAAGAAGGCGTGAGAGCGGACACAACGCAGAGAACAACGTGAAGGCGATATGCAACAACAACAAGGTGATTGTCATTTTGGGTGTCGGTTCTTCGTCAGAGAAAGAAAGCGGAAGCCAAACGCCAGGAGAGTGCGCTCGTTTCCATCGTGTATTGAGATCCTAGCCTTGCGCAGAGTCACGTCACTGCACTCCATGAAGCGGTTTCGACTCGCCCGTCGTCTGGATTCCGCGCCTCCCTTTGCAGGCGGCACGTTCCGAGTGGAGGGAACGCGCTTAGACAATGGAACCGGCGTTGGACGCGATACGCGGCCACAGGTCGGCGCACTCCTTGCCCACGGGGCCAGTGATGGCCGAGCCCTTCATCTCGCCCTTAGGGTTGACGATGACGCCGGCGTTGTCCTCGAAGTACAGGAACACGCCGTCTTTGCGGCGCCAAGCCTTGCGCTGGCGGATGACCACAGCGGGCATGACCTTCTTACGGAGGTCGGGCTTACCCTTCTTCACGGTGGCCAGCACCATGTCGCCCACACCGGCGGCGGGCAGACGGTTCAGACGACCCTTGATGCCGCACACCGCAATGATGTACAGGTTCTTGGCGCCCGAGTTGTCGGCGCAGTTCATCACCGCACCCACCGGCAGACCCAGGGTCATGCGGAATTTGTTGCCAGAGGCACCACCACGTCCTAAACAGCGGCAAAAGCGGCACACATCGACGCATTAGACACCCAGCTACCAGTCACACGCAGCTAGAGAGACTGCCGCCGCCTGCAGCCACGGAGAAGGAGCCTCGAACGTACCACGCTTGCTCATTGTTGCTGCTTCCTTCTGAGAATCACGACTGAAGTCGGGAAGACCGGGGGCCCAATTGAGCTGCCCACGCCAGCCAACCAACGCTCAGCGGCGGTGACCCAGCGGTGCAGGTCGATTCAAAACCCAAAATAAGAAATCGGGTGGTTTGGGGGTTACACGATCACACTGAACGTTGACTGGATGCGACGCGATTCAATACCCAAAACAAAAAAGATCGATTTTGGGGAAATGCAAAGTTGAGAGGTGATGCGATAAGAGGGGGAATGGATCAAGTACCGTGAGTATTCGTTTGAAAGCCGCACTGAAGGGGTCGCCGCTTTTGAACCTCTTTGGGAATCGAAGACCAAGACGCAGCGCAGCAGTTGGAAGGTGTTGCGCGGACGGCCATGGTGGACTACTGGGTGTCGAAGGAGCGCCACTTCTGCAAGTACTGCAATGTCTGGATGCAGGGCGACAAGCTGGTGCGTTCCCGCTCTCTATTCGCTCTCTGTGAGTGTCACAATCACCTCCAACTCAAATCTCAAATCCACTAACATGTTGTTTTCGTCTTGGCTTTGGGCGTCCATTTGCAGGGCATCAAGCACCATGAGCAGGGCAAGAAGCACAAGGAAAAGGTGGAAGAGACCTTCAAGATGAAGCGCCAGGTCAAATCAGACGCTGTGCGCTCGCAGAAGGAGCTTCAAGAGCAGCTTCAGGAGATCGAGGAGGCCGCACAAGCGCGGTTTGCTCAAGACGTGGTCGGTAGAAGCGCACGTCCGCCGCCGCCTCCTCGGTCTGGACAGAGCGGCCTGCCGCCTCCACCTCCTCGTCGTCCTGGTCATAGTGGAAGTGTCGCTCCGCCGCCTCCACCGCCCAGGAAACCAGCTCCAGCAGGTCAAGATAGCGGCGGAAGGCATTGTCGCGAGCTCCAGGAAGAGCCGGAAGAGGAAGAAGAAGACGGCAACGGCGTGTATGCGGTGCGCGGTGTCGTGTACTTGGAAGGCAAGAAGCACGAGACGCAGCTGGAGACAGGCAGCGCCTGTCAGATCTGGGTGGAGGAGGTCGAGGAATGGCTGGACGCGTTGCTCGAACAGACCACGGTGCACACAATCCCTAACACGGAGCTGAGTTTCCGGCGGTTCACAGTCATGTACATGCTGCCTCCGTCAGCAGACACTCCGGAGGAGAAACCCAAGCCAGTGACGGAGCATGAGGTGCTTGCAGATCGCTTACGCATCCAAATGCCGGCGGGTATGACGCTCGAAGCTGCTGAGAAGATGGTGGAGCAGTGGCACTCGGGCGGGGAAGTGGAGGCCGAGATGGAGGTTTCGGTGCCTGTAGTGATCGACGAGACCACGGGTATGGGCGAGTGGAGCACGGTGGAAGTCCGTCAAGTGGATGAGAGTGAAGAGGCTGTTGCCCAACGTGCGGCCGAGGCGGAGGCGGAGGCAGCCCGCCTCGCAGAGGAACAGCGTCGATTGGACGCGCTTGAAGACTTCTCCTCGCAAGGAGACAACGCTCTGGGCGCGTACAATCCATGGGGAGGCAGCTACAAGGGCGTGCAGCTGGACGACGCCTTCGAAACGACCACAGAGACCACGACAACTACATCTGCCTATAGAGAAGAGGAGATCCGGATCACCACGAGCGGGAACGTCGGCTTCAAGAAGCGCGACCGCAAGGCCAAGCCTGGCGCCGAGAAGAAGCAGAAGCGAAGGAGGATACACGGCGACGACGAGTGAGGCAGTTCTCGTCTAACGTGAGCAACCAGCTGGTGTAAATCCCATCTTGAACGTTCGATTCTTGTTTTGTGGCTTTGTATTTTCGCTTCTGTGGTGAAGGGAGCCTTCCCTCTCCGTTAAAAAGGGCAGCGAGCCAACCAGCCGAACGCTCGTGACCCTGTAGAGCACGCGCGTGAGCTTCTGCTTGGCTTCGACTCGTACTCTACACGCTTCCACTACTGTAGAAGGCGACACTTACAAGTGGCCGCCGGCAGCCTTGATCTTCTCGGCGTCCAGGTACGCGGTGCCGTAGGGAAGGAACTCGTCGCTGTGGGTGGCGGCGATGGCCTTGTACTCGTGGGCCTGCTTGGCGATGTCGGCCACCTCGTCGTCCGTGAGATCGCGAACGTACTTAGCCGGGTTGCCCGCCCAGAGCTGCCCCGACGGGATGCGGCGGCCGGGGGGAACGACGCTGCCGGCGGCGATGATCGTGTTGGACTCGACCAGCGCGCCGTCCAGGATGATGGAGCCCATGCCGATGAGCGCGTTGTGCTCGATGGTGCACGAGTACAGCGTGCAGCCGTGGCCGATGGTCACATCGTTGCCGATGGAGGCGCCCGGCGCGAGCCCCGGACTGGTGGCGCTGGCCGTGTGGATGACCGTGCGGTCCTGCACGTTCGTGCGGTTGCCGATGCGCACCTGGTTCAAGTCGCCGCGGATCACCACGTTGTAGAAGACGGACGCGTCGTTGCAGATCTCCACGTCGCCCACGATGGTCGCGTTGGGTGCCACCCACACGTCGTGCGCGATCTGCGGACGCTTGTCGTACAGCGCCATCACCTGGCGGTGGCGGGAGACTGCGCCATCCACATACAAGCACTCTCGTCAGCTCCTCCTCTTTGAGTAGACCGCAGCAAAGCAAGTGATCCAAATCTTTGACGTACACTTCTCGTTGAAGGCGTTGTCCCCCAGCACGCGCAGGCCCAGACGGTCCAGCGCCTGGCCGGTCTCGCGGACGCAGCGGCCCAGCTCGAAACTCACCTTGCGCATCATGCTGAAGCTTGGGTCTGATACGAGCGGAGGCAGGCAGCCAAGAAGGAGGAACGCAGCTTCGGAGGGGGGAGGGAGCTTCCGCGTCTCGTTCTGCGGCGCGGAGGCGTGCAAGCGGACGGCAGCGGAGAGACCACCACAACGGTATCCGGACGGTTACAAATGCCAAGTCATTTCGAAGCCAGCGTATCCGGACGGTCTGATGAACCGGTCTCGAACCGCGGGAAGGGGAACGAGTACAGTAGCAGATCGATTTACGAGGGAGGAGGCACTATAACACGTAGTAAGGTACGATCGGAGATCAGACTCGATCTTCCGATGGCATCACGGCCATGGGCAATGGATCACTATGCACTCTTCAGATGGAACCTTCGTCGTATATTTCCCCGTGTGCTCCCTTTTCCTCACGTGCTCCGCCCCTCGCCTCCTCCCTCCGCTGCCACCACTCCAGCGCACGCGCAACGAGCTCCCGCGCTCGAATGGGCAAGCAGTTGCGCGTGCATTCGATGGATCTCCTTGTTGCTACTGTGTGTCGTGTTCTGATTTACAAAATCATGCATTGCGATTCGTCCGCGACTTCCAACAGCCCGGAATCGCGCTCGATCTCCTTGATTAGATAGGTAAACACCTCGTCTACACAAAACACACGTCGCAGCATGCATGTCAGCCCACTAATCACATGAAACTCCAGCAGGTTAGTGAGGCGGGGCGGCCAGAAACCTACTGATGTTTTCGTTGTCTTTTGCCGAGCATTCCACGAAAGGGCATTCCCAGTGGCTCGCCAGCAGTTGCCCTTCTTCTACAGACACCTCCCTGCAGCAAGAACACACCAGCAGCGTCAGTATCACTATCAAGGTGGGAGCGGCGGCAGCACACCAGAAGAAGCCGACACCTGCCTGGCTTTCTCTAGATCCGACATGCTCCCAACCAGCACGCGCGGCGGCTTGGAGCCCAGCATGTTCACCAGCTTCTCGTTGATCAGCTTAAGCTTCTCGAACGACGTGCGCGAGCCGATCGAGTACACCAGCACGTAGCCGTGCACACCCACCGACGCCGCCTGCGAGAAGTTCGCGTACTCGTCCTGGTAGTCAACAGCCAGGCATACAAATCAGTACGTTTTCCCGCAAGAATGAGAAGGCGTGGAAACACTGTGAGCGTTCCAAAGTGGGCAACGCGCGCGGTGGCTGACGACACGGGACGCACCATGCCGGCCGTATCCACGATATCCGTCACGAAGTGCGCATTCCGCACGCGAATGGTCTTGTGGAAGGTGTTCTCGATCGTCGGGTCATAGTTCTCCACGAAACGGTTCTCCACGAAGCACGTCGTGAGCGACGACTTGCCCACGCCTGGGTAGCCCAGCACCGTCAGCTTGCGCTGCACTTCCACCGGCATCTCCTCTGATCTTTCCCCGTATACAGTGAGCGCAGCAACCTCTCGGAGCAGCAGGCGAACAGCGAGCACTATCCCTTCCAGCACTCGAAAGCGAATACTCGGAAGCAATAGACGCGACCGACCCTCTCACTTCGGGTTTTTGCCAGCGGGTTTTTAAGGATTGGCTCTTGCAGAATTGCGTAATTTCGACCTTCAACAAGGCGTCATCGCCGAAAGCAGAAATGCAAAAGCGTTATTTTAGAAATTTGAACCGAGCTTTTCAGAGAAGCCGTGGCAAAAACGCTCTTGTTTCGAGGTGCAGCGCATAACTCGTCACGAGTTACACGCAAAAGGGAGACATTTGGCCGTGACAACATATTGAACCCCTCCCAAAAATCTGTAAAATCTGGTCTGAAACCTGCCCAACAACGAAATATTGAAATAGGCGGGTAGGGGATCCATCATCACGCCATCTGATTTAAGGGTCTGCAATAGGTAGATTGGTTACGTTAGCAAAGCTGGTACAAGTTGGGCGGCGAATTGGAGCGCTGCGCAGACGAATGACATGGTAATGCCACTACCATCAACTCGCTTAGGCTCTCACAAAGCTGTAGTTGTGCAACAGGCTATCAACAGCAACGAACCGCCAGCCTTCAATCGCCGTTCGTTGGCGTGGGTGCTCCACGTCATCGTCCTCCATCCAGCATCTCGACCTTAGCCACTATTCGAAGGTGTTAACCTCGCATGTCTTACTTTTTCAAATGACTCGATATCACTATGTCGTTAAAGTCGGTATTTGCTGGCCTCACATACCGGTACGCAACCGACTCCAAACAACGCGACGGAAAAAGAAGGTGCGCCGTCAGCACCCAGAGTGATTGTCTCCGAGGGAAACGCATTTCCGCGCCCCAAAGTGGAAACCGCATCCAAAAGCGCACGAGAGGGAGAGCAGAGTAGAAGGGACCCAACGAGATGGACGGAGGCCGCGGGTACTTCTCCGCCGCCTCGGCGGCGAATCCGGGCGCCGGGTCCACACGCACGAGGCCCGTCAGCGCCGGGACGCGGCTTCGCCAGAAGCCGGCAGCCGCCGGCGCGCACCAGGACTTCTTCGCGTCGCTGGGCATCGATTCGCAGCCATCCCGCACGCGGACGGGGAGCAGCACCAGCACCAGCAGCAACCGCAGCTTCAACAACATCACGCTGCGCGGTAGTGGCGCCACTGCGGTTGCGGGGTCGCCTGCTGCGGCAGCTCTCGCGGCCACATCTGCCTCGTCGACGTCGACGTCGACGTTTGGAGGCTGGCAATCCAGTGCGAGTGGTAGCAGCATTGGTGGGATCGGTAGGAGCAGCCAGCGGGGCCCGCTTCCCGATCGCACTGCTGCGTTGGCCACTACGGCGGTACACGCGCATCCGCCAGCGTCGATCACCCAGATGATGGGCTCCGGTGATAGTATGAGTGTTACCACCACCACCACCACCACGAATGTTAGTGGTGATGGCATGAAAGCATTCAGTGGTGCCGTGTCCAGTACTCTCAGCGGTGGGAGTGTGCCCGACACCGCGGCGCTCAGTGCGGCGAGTCAGCCGAAGCCGACGCAATTGTTCTCGATGGAGGACGCGGACGATCTGTTCAGCGACGACGGGTGGGGGTGCGACTCGCCATCTACAGTGCTTTCAAATCCAATGGAAGAAACGGAAAGCACATCGGCGGCAGCGAAGGAGACGAAGCAAGATGAAGACTTTGGGTGGGGGGACGACGACGACGCGTTCGTGTCACCAGTCGCCAAGCCGTTTCGACTCGCGCAGCCCCCGCAGCAACAACATCAAGTGCACTTTGAAGAGCCAGATGCAGCCCAGGATATGTCATTTGCCGCTGCATCGACCAGCAGCAATGCATTTGAGACCCAGCACGTCACTGTGACGCCACCTCTGCCGGTGGCAGCCCCTTCAGCGTCGTTTTCCGTCTCGTCCACCGGTACTAGTGCCTTCGAGAACAAGGCTGCCAATGCTACCGCACCTCCTCCGCCAGTGACTGCTCCACCCACGGAGCTTCCCAGTGAAGACTCAAGTCACAATGCTGAACAAACATGGGATTCGCAGTGGGATCAGCAGGTTTCCTCGGATGCAGACGGAGACGTGGCGGAGGCGAAAACGACGTCTGTGTCTACTGTCACCGCCACGACCACTACGACAACGACGACTACGATGCGGACTGAACGATTTGGTGGTGCCGCTGTGGAACTCACGAGTCCTGCTGGAGCCGCGGGCGAGTTCTGGGGTGATCCTGACGACGACGCGCTTTTCGACCACGACGACCACGCAGATGAGGATTGGGACGAGTCTATCAAGAAACAAGAAGCGTCGCAGGACGAGCTAGCTCTGCATGCCCACGCAAAAGATGAGATCTTGGCTGTGGCGTCTGCTCCGACACCAGAGGCGTCGTCCTCGCTGCCTGCTCCACCTCCTCCTGCTACTGCAACTTTCGCAGTGGCGTCGACCAGAGAAGGAGAGCTCATGTCTGCACCTGGAAAGACCGCGAGCGTGTTCGACCGTGCGTCATATTCAAAGGAATATCACGTTTCCAATACGGAGACCCTTGATCGATCGTTCGGGGACGTTCAGGAAAGCACGGCGGCTGCTGAGTCCGCGACAGAGACCGTGCCGTCCTCTGGTTTGCCAGACCCAACGTTGACCACGCACTCGGAACATGATTCAATCTACGCTAGTGGTGCTGACAGCCAGGAGGTGGAGGCGGCTGCTGTCGCCACTGAAAGTTCGTTTTCTAGCGCGATGGACGCGCCTCCGACGCATGAGAACGATCTGAACGTGTTTCCCGAAGCGCCACCAGCTGTTCGCTTTCTTCACACGCCGACCGGAACTGGCGGGCCGTTTGGCCGCGTGCCGTCTCCGCAGGGGCATGATGGCCCCAGCCTCGGCGAAGAGTATTCGAGCTTTGACGCATCTGACGGACATGATGCGACGGAAGCTACTGCCCGTACGACGACGACTGGAGCAGGCGAAAAGCGCGAGGAGGCCCAAACGTCAGAATTGTATGCGGAAGCGAGTGTACGATGGGATTTGGGATCCACAGCGACGAATGGCTTAGAACATGCTGTCGCTGAAGAGGCGACGGAGCACTATCCCGAAGAGATTCATCATGAAGTACGCCAGGGTCAAAGCGACGAGGAAGAACGGGACTCTGTGGTGTCCTTTTCGGGCGGCGCAGGGAACTCGTTCTTCCCGTCTGCGGGACGGCCCTCATCATTGTATGGTGGCTCCCAGTCGTCCTTTGCGAGTCATCGCATGTACCAGTCGTCAACGGCAAGCACGGACCACGATGGCAGTTCGATCGCATCCTTTGGCGTGTCTTCTGCTGGCGCAACGTTCGGAGGATCGGAGCGGGTCAGCGAAGGAGGGGCCTTTTCAGACGGCACGGCCTCGGAGACGCCCAGTATGGTGGATTCGTCGAATGCGAGTACGGCCTTTGGTACGGATTTCCCATCTGTGAGCGAGGGTCAGTTCTCGGCACCTGGGACAACGATTGGCGGCTCGGACAACGCTAGCGACGGAGGGTTTTCTGATGGCAACGCGTCCGAGACAACTAGCATGTGCGAGTCCGTGAACACAAACTTGGCGTTTGTATCGGAGTTCCGCGCTACAACCGGCCACTATGTTACGGAGACTGTCCAGCACGGGGGCGTTCAGGAGCCTTTCGCATCATCTACAGTGGCGGGCAGCTCTACAACGACATTTAGTGCCTCTGCACCACCTGCTGCTGCCACCATGTTCGGAGGCGATGATTCCCTCACTGATGCGAACCCATTTGCGAGCGCGCCAAGTGCGTTCCCGTCAAGAAGCCCGAGTCGGACGCCACCATCGCCACCAGCAGCCCCGGTGGATAGAAACTTCAACCAGTCGAGCACCCCGAACGAGGAGGAGTATGTTCCGAGTGCTGCCTCACTGTTTGGCGCCACAGCTGGAGCGGATGTACCCAACGTGTTCAGCTCGTTCAGTGCGCGTCCTGCTGCGCCTACTGCGGAAGCCACTCCTGTTGTTGAGCACGAGCTACCCACTTCGGATGCTAGCGACCTGTTTGGCTCCGCTCCAGCTGCGAGTGGCTTTGGGAATTCGTTCAGCCAGCCGGCGCACCAATCATACAACTCCGGCTACCAGTCGTACGACCAGGTAAGTTCCATTGTTTGGGTGGTGCCTGCCGTATACTGCGAGCTTATCAGTGAACGCTACCAAGTTCCATGACTAAATTACTGTTGTTATGTGTGTATAACCGCAGGGTTACAACCAAAGTGGGCATGGAAGCTACGCGGATAGTCGAGCTCCCGCGTTTGGTTCCGCGTCGGGCCAAGCTGAAACCTCCCATTCTTTTGATGGGCATGCAGGGGCAGTGCTCGGGGCTCAGGGTCACTCCAGCGTCGATCCATTTGCGACACAAAGTGCTCCTGCTCAACATACGTTTGGCAGTCCAGCCCCAACTGCTGAGAGTATGTTCAGCGGCGGCGGATACGGTGGCAGCAGAAACCCCACGACTGCTCAAAGTGTGTCGTCACAATTTAGCGGAGGTCAAATGGCATCTGCCGAATCTGTGTTTGGCGGACGCGCGCAGACTCGCTACGATCCCAGCCAGGGGCACTTCGATCAACAACCAGGGGCATTTGGCAGCGCTCCACTCCAATCTGCTGGGAACTCGTACGGCGAACAAGGCTACGATCAATACGGACAAGGTGCTGCAGCTACATCTGGCTTCACCGACCAAGCTTCGGCGGGTCCTGAAACACCAGACCATTTCAGGCAGCAAACGGCAGCAAGCGCCTTTGGAAGCAATCATGCCCAGACCGCGGCCAATGCCTTCAGTGGCCAAAGCTATGATTACAATGAGCGCGGCGCAGCAGCATCAAATCATTTTGACCACGCAGCGAAGGCTGGTCCTGGAACACCCGATCATTTCAGTGGGCAGACGGCGGCAAGTGCCTTTGGAAGAAGCCCCGCTCATCCTGCTGCCGGCGCATTTAACGACGGAGGCAGCTACAGCAGTCAACCATTTGGACAGCGATCGACCCCGGGAACACCTGACAGTTACAGCCGTCAGTCAGCAGCCGAGCAGTACAGCAGCAGCAGCCCAGCTCAGCTATCGTATGGAGGCCAACAAGCTCCTGGGACACCGGACCATTACAGCCGTCAGTCAGCAGCGGATATGTTCGCTAACAGCAGCCCAGCTCAGCCGACACATGATGCCCAGCAGACCTACAGCAGCCACCACTATGGCCAAAGCATGCCAAATGCCTCTGGAAGTGGATTTGGTAGTCAAACACCGCCAGCTCCCAGCGTGTCGGCAAACGCATTCTTTGGACGATCGCCAGCGGCCACCGAAGATGCATCGTCAGCAGCCACACATTTAGGAGAGGGCGGGGTTCTCCCTCCTTCAAAATCGTTTGACCATCCAGCACAAGCTCAGGCATCGCTCTCACGGAGTGTGAGCAACTCGTCGTCGTATGCGGACCAATATGCCACGCAGCGGTCGGCAGATGGTACCCCAACGCGACCTCGGCAAGAATTCCCGCAGCCACAAGATTTGAATACGTCGTACGACTCTGTTGAGGACCACACGTTTGGACGCCATGCTTCCAGCTCTTCTATGGGTCAATATGGGTACGAAGAAACCCACCCGTCGCAGAGCCCACCGCAGCAGCTGCAGGGGGGCAGCTCCACGCCCGCTGCGAGTGATCCGAGTGCGTTCTTTGGCCAATCAACGTCGTCAGCGCACGAAGTAGATGCTTCGTCGTTTTTCGGTCGTTCTTCGTCTCAAGACTCGGCGTTCTCGACCTCGGAGTCGCATATCCGGCAAACTCAAGAATCAGCTGCAGCCAACATTGTTGGCTCTGCTGATGCCCACTCGATGTCCCAGTTCCCATCGTCGTCGTCACTGCATTCGATGGGTGGAGCGAGCTACTACGACCACGACCACGACCACGACAGCGAACAGTTTGGAGCATCCTCGCCGGCGCCAGTAGGATCAATGATGGAAACGAAGTTGATGGCTGCGGGGCCGCAGCCGACTGGTGTTACTGATGCCCCCACTACTACGCCGGAAACGAGTCACGAGCAGTATGGATATGGCGATTTCGGCGGGTCTGCGTCGACTTCTACCGGTTTTGACGCCGCACCCCCCGCTCCTGCGCCGCAGCAGAGCGTCGGATCGCCATTTTCAAACGGCAATGCCGTAAATGATACCCCCGCGTACGATGGATTTGGCGGATCGGCAGCGGCTTCGTTTGGACATGGGCCTGGTCGTCATGGATCGTCGGACTTCTTCTCGTCGGCGCCAGCACCACAAGCTACCGCTGCTGTATCTACTCCTTTTGAGCACGGAGGATATGGAAATGAGATGCAGCAACAGCAACAGCATCAACAACAGCACGTGCATGATGCAGCGAGTGCCTCTCTGCAGCTCGCCGAAGCACACTCGTCATTCCAGCAGCCGAGACATGCGGTGTACGGTGGAACTGGCGCACATGCATCCAATGCTTCTGCAACCGCAACGAACAACTATTACCAGTCGGGTATGCATGGCGCTGCTTCCAGCCCAGCTGACTATTCACAGCAGCAGTTCCAACACGACGACATCAATGCGCACCAGTATATGGGTGAATCGGTGTCAGCGCAGCCACAAGATATGGGGTACAATTCGGTCAGCCACCACCAATATGGCTCTGCTGCTTCCGGATACGGGATGCCGGGGATGGATCAGGATGCTCATACTCATACCGGGGCAGCCGCGGTCGTGAAGACCAGCAACAAGTACAAGGACCCTTGCGTGGCGCCACCATCGTGCCTCGCGTCCTTCGGCTTTGGCGGCAACGTCGTGACCATGTTCCCAAAGCGGAAGTTGCGCTTGAATATCGCGGGCAGCAGTTTCCGGAACAGCCCTCGAGGCGCCCCAGCGTACGTTTGATTGCCGAAGTTGATCCACGGAGCATGGTATTCTGTGGTTTGCGTGACTTATTCTGACGTTATTGCTGGATATGTCTTTCTTCAGGCCATCTCAATTTGACAGCACTGGCAACGGGGAACTGCGCAAGGGGCCTGTGAGCGTGTACCGCATGGAGCAGTTGCATCCACAGGACAAGGAGTTTGAGAAAATGGAGGCCTTTCCTGGCCCATTGACGGATGGCGTGTCCGAGGAATCGGTCCTGGAGTATTTGGACGACCAACTGAAGCGAAGCGAAACTCCTACGAGCGCTGACGAGGTCGAGGATGAGAACGACCGCTTGCTGGTGGGTGTGCTGCGAATTATGGTCAAGTGCAACGGGAAACTCAGGTCGGACCCGGGAGCCGCCAACCCCAGCGACCCGGACTCACCAGAGGCTCAGTTGGTCGCGCTGCTTAACGAAAGTAGCCAACGCCGCCGCAGGAACCAACCTGCGACCTTCCCGGCGCCGAGGAGTGTTCAGTCTGCATCGGTAAGGTTGCATCAACGGTTGCTGACTATTCTCTTACTGCGCTCTAACGGCTTTTGCCTTCTACTTGTTGTTCTCATTAGCATCCTGATGCTGCAGCTAGAAACGTGAGCAAGGTCCGCGAGCTGCTATTGGTTGGTGAGCGCAAGGATGCCGTTTCTGCCGCCATGAACGCGCAGATGTGGCCCGAGGCCATGCTAATTGCGTCGTTCACCGACAAAGAAGAGTACAAGGTAAAACCTGGCAACAACTGCTGCTTCTACCGGAATCGCATATGCGTTTGTGCTATGACTGTGCTGTGCTGTATTTTGCACACTTTTGACTGACAACTTGTCTCTCTTGGGATCGTAGCGCGTGTTGCGGACGTACTTGGACGAGCACTACGCGACGGGGGATCCGTGTCGCGCGCTGTTCATGTCATTCGCCGATCAGCAGGAGAAGAGCGTGCAGGAGCCGAAGAAACTCCTCCAGACCCACGAACAACACGCTTCGCCGATTCTGTCCAACTGGGTGACCCATGCACAGGTGTTGCTTGCCAATCGGACGGCTGACACCAACAAGATTTTGACGGAGCTGGGCGACCGACTATGGAAAGAGACAGACGCCGTCGCGGCGGCGCACGTGTGCTACCTGCTCGCGGGAGTTCCAGTCGAGGCTCCGTCGCCAAGCTCGAAGATCGCGCTCCTCGGCGGTGACCACCGCACACCCAAGGAAGCACGGTTCTACGTGTCGCCAGCAGCGGTGCAACGCACGGAGGTATACGAGTGGGTGCAAAAGCATGCCAAGGGCCCGTCGACGAACTTGATGATCCCCTTCCAAGGCTACAAGCTCATCTACGCCATGCTGCTGGCCGACCACGGCAAGCTGGAGACGGCGTTCAAGTACGTGACGTCCATGCTCACGGTGATCAAGGCGGTGATGGCGACCATGAAGCCAGGCACCTCCATGTACCTGGAGGGCATGAAGAACCAGTTAACTGTACTGGACGACCGTCTTCGCCAGCATCTCGGCCAGGACCGTGTGGCTTCCGTGGCGGCATCTACCAGCCGCAGTAGTGGCCGGAAACTAAGTGGCAAGTGGGGCCTCGGCAGCGCATTGAGCATGGTGGGGAAGATCGTGAACCGCGTGGTTGAAGGCAACGACGCGAGCAGTGCCGCGTCATCGACCCCCAACGCATCGACCCCTGGCGGTCTCTATGGCAATGAGGTTACGGCCGCGGCAAGCTACCCCAGCATTCCGTCGGTGTCAGTGCCATCGCCCTCGCCCACTCCATCGTACCCGCAGCAACATGTTCAGCAAACGCCCCCGAGCAGCTCCCATGGACCTTCGCCCGTCCCTGCCGGCTCGTACGGCCACCCAACACCGCCAATGTCACAGGGGAGTGCTCCAGGCTCGTCGAATGGATACGCCAGAGGCCCCGCCGCGCCGGGGGCTGGCCCCTATGCTAGACTTGCAGCCGGTGGCATTCCCCCGTCGGGCCCGTATTCTGGGAACGGTAGGCACCAAGACCAGCAGCAGCATCAGCAGCCATCAGGTCCGTACTCTGGCAATGGACATGCCACCAGTTCAGGGCCGTACTCGAACAATGGTCCTCCGTCTCGAGGCCACCCCACTGTACCGCTGATGCGCTCCCAACAGTCGATGGAGGCTCCAGGAAGCAACCACAGCAACAGCAGCGTCGGCTACAAGGCCAACAACACCGGCATGTCGCCATCGCCCATGAGCAATGGGCCTTACTACTCCCAGCAACAGCCGCCGTCCGAGACGTCGCAGCACGCGCAGGTCACCAATGCCGTGCCGCCTGCGCCTACTGCAGCGTTCCAGAAACCATCCCCGCTTGACTTTTCAGGCAATGCCGGTAACGCAACGACCCTGGCGAGTCAGAGCAAGGTCGCGGGAGTCGCACAACTGGTCGAAGCCGCCGCGATGCTGCCGCCCCCGCATGTGGCTCCCCCAAGCAGCGGGCCTGCGAGTGACAAGGGCAAGGCCAGTCCCAAATTCAAGACTGTGAAGAAGCCGGCGCGTTCCAAAACGCCGCCGCCCAGCAGTAGCTCCAAGAGCTCGGGTTGGTTCTCAGGGCTCTCTTCTTTCATCGCGACCAAGATGAATCCGGATGCGAAGGTGGCCAAGCTCGGCGAGCACATGGAAGCCTATTTCGATGAAGAGAACAAACGCTGGGTCTTCCCTGGCGAGACCGCGGCCGAGGAGCCGGCGATGCCTAGCGCGCCACCCACAGGCCCTCTGCCAGGCAGTGCACCCGGCTCCAGCGCTGCGGGACCTCCTCCCAGCGGCACGAACTCGGCCCCGGGCTCCATCAGCGGGTTTGCGCCTAGCGACGATCCCCTGGCGGCACTCATGGCGCCGCCGCCGCCTCGCGTGCTCATGAAGAAGGACCCGTTGGCCGCCATGATGGCGCCGCCTTCGCGTCCAGGCTTGTACGGCTCGCAGCGCGGTGGCTCGTCGGTGCAGCGCAAGCCTCCGCGTCCGCAGTTCGCTGTGTTCAAGCCCAGCCCCGCGGCGGCAGCACCCGCTCCTGACCAGCAGCCGAGCGAATAGACCAATTCGAGACCAACAGGTTCGCGAAGCCGACACGATGTACAAGAAGTGCGTCCTCGTCCAGAGACGACAACCCCAGCCAAGTGCAGCCCAGCCTAGCCAGTAAGTCGCCGCTTGCATTTAGATATATGCCCTGCACGTTTGCATCTCCCTCCTTCCAACACTCTGGCGGGCGAGTGGCGGTCTAATCCTTCGTCTCGGAAGGGCCAGCGCTGGCGGAAGACTTGGCAGCCTGCTGCTCCGGAGGCACCTGCTGCTTGATGTCCTCCACACCGAAGAACTGGTCCAGCTTCTTGTCCGTGTAGCGCTGGATCTACAAGAGCCACAAGGTGCCCGAGCGTGAGCAATGTAAGTTCCTGCCTGCCTGGAGGACTGACCAAATGAGCTGCACGACCAATGATAGGCCAGAGAAGGGAGCCCGCAGGACGCTTCGTACCCCACTGAAGACGTGCTCCTGCTGGCCGTGGCCTCTCCGCGCGCCGTACTCCGTGAAGAGCACGAGCTTGGCGGTCATGGCGGCGCACGCGACCCACGAGAACACCTGCAGCGACCGGTGATAGCGGCGGTCGATCATCTCGTTGCGTCTTCCTGTCCTTCGCTTGACTGACGCGAGCTCTTGAGCTTTGATAGACTACTATTCAGATGGGCACGGTACTTCTTCATATGCACGAGCTCTCCAGCTCTCCAGCTCTCCAGCTCTCCAGCTCTCCAGCTCTCCAGCTCTCCAGCTCTGCAGCTCCAGCTCCAGCTCTGGTCGTGGTGGACACCGTTGACCATGACGTGTCTGTTGACAGGCAAGGGGGCAAGACTGGACGAGGAAGAAGCTAAATAGCAGGTTTGTTGGATACCAAAGGCTCGCTGCCTACTTCGCACTACCCAACGCATACAGCAACTCACGCGCTGCATGTTCTACACTTCAATCGCAGCGTTGGAGTCCCCCCGTGGACAGTCCTCGTTCTCTGCGCTACCCAAAGATCAGATACAGCAGGAAGGCGCAGAGCGCCAGGACTGGCGGTGTCAGTAGCCTCCGCCTAATGATGCGGGTCCGACGACGCTTCTCGACCTCCAGGTCCTTCGACGTGATCACGACCCAATGGTCCGCGCTCTTGTCCGTGTGCAGGAAGCTCACGACGTCCCAGCCATCATTCGACTGGACGTCGAAGTGGCCGTCAGACGTCTCGACCGTATAGCCCTTGGGGTACTGCAGATGAGGTACGAAGATCTCTGTGGCTTGCATCACCGCGTCCGCGGGTTTCCCAGGGTCGGACGTATACTCCAGCTCGTAGCGAGCGCGATCAAGCAAGAACTCCGACTTGGACGGCACGCCATTGATACTCACAGCGTACGGCCGAGCGAACGCTTGCACCGCTCGTGCACATGCGTCTCGCTCGGCGATCGACACTTGAGCTCCCGACCGAATAGGCTTGTCCAGACTGACGAGACTCAGGTCCTCCAGGTTCCACTGGTCGCCGAACTCGTTGCAGTTGTCGGACGTGTAGCACCAGAGTGTGAAGGACACCAGACTGGCTTCGAGACACGAGATGGTGTTGTCCAACGCGCCGACTTGCGAACTGAAGTCGCCACTCCGGAACGCCCGACCGTCGTGCATGTTGAACGGGATGCCCGTCTCGCCGATGAGCGTGGGCGCGTCGTTCATCTGCTCACGGCCGTACAGCTTGATGCTCTCCAGTTGTCGCTGATGCATCTTACGCACGGCAGTGGCTCCGAACGCGGGTCGCTTGGAGGTGGGATCCACCGTGAAGTACGGACGCCAGGCGCGTAGGAAGAGCGTGACGCCGTCGTACCAGTGCGTGGCGTTCACCGCCCGCGGGATCAACGCGTCGTCAATCTCCGGGAACTCGTCGATGCTGAACTCCAGCGGTGGCAGCTCCACGAACAGCAGCGTATGCGGCAAGACACTGCGGATCCGCTCCGCAAAGCGCTGCATTCCATCACACAGCCATATCTGGTTAGTACCAAGCTACCCACCTACCAGTCACTACTTCATCATCAACGTACCGCTGCAAAGGGCACGTAGCAATCTCGGCCGAACGAGATATCAGCAAAGTGGTCGGGACGCAGCAGCACCGGCTCCCCCGTGGCCGCGTCGATGTCCCACACGCCTTCGTCTCGCCACACGCAGCGATGGTCCGGCTGCCACGCTCGTATCCCCATGGGATCCACCAGTTGCTTGGCATCCGGTCGACCCAACACATGCTGATTCAGCCCGTTCGACCAGTACTCGATGGTCTGCGGGAAGCCGTCGGCGAGACACATGCCCTGGAACGGCGTCGGCGCCAAGTCGTACTTGAGTTCGCCACTATGGAAGTGTTTGCTCAGATCCTGCAGTCCCAGGAAGCCCGACGACGGCTCGTTCATGGCCCCGAAGCCCACCACATTGCGCAGACCTCGCAACGCCACAGCCAGTTCGCCCATGGCGTCCAGATAGTGCGACTGGAGGAACTCTTGTACGGGCACCCCATTCACGCGGCAGGCTGGAGCGCAACGCTCGCCGCCCCAGAAGAGCGAGAACATGGTGGCACACGCCATCTTGAAGTAATTGGTGGGCCAGATCATCTTGGGGAACTGCGAGGGCGCCAGCCCGCACGTCTCCAGACACAACGCGGCCTTCGTGGCCTCGAAGTTGCGAGGTTCGAGGCCCACACACTCCAGTGTCCACATGGGAGCACCGTCCCCACCGGTCCATCTGGACCACACGTCCTGATGCGGATCAATGTAGACGCTCAGGCCGTAGTCCGCCGCCGCAGACACGATCGCACGGATGTACGTGAGGTAGTCGTGGTCGTACAGGCCTGGCCCTTGGTGCTCGATGGCTTCCCAGGTCACAATAAACCGCAGGAGCGTGAGTCCCCAACGCCGCAGTCTCGCGAAGTGCGTCGGCGCCTCGCTCAGAGGGAACGGACGGTTCACGAAGGACACAGTCCGCGCCCCATCGAAGAAGTTGCTGCCCGAATGGCGGTCGGTATGCTGATAGCCGAACGGCAGCTTCGACGAGCCGCCCAAGTTCACGCCGCGGAGAAGCTGCACGCGGCCATACGCGTCCACGAAGTGGCCGGCGCGGATCCCCACGCCTGCGCCAGCGCTGCTGGAGCTGGCAGGCGTCATGGAGCCACAGACCGATCAGGCGCGGAGCCAGGAGGCAGCCAAAGCGGTTTTGCGCGATGACCTCGCGGGCGAAACCTCTGCCTGGTGTGTGCAGTTCGAGCGCACTTGTCGCAGATCGCATCCGTCACATCTCGCGGAACTTGCTTGTTTTAGCCAATCGGATTCGGCGATGCTGCTTGAGTGCGAGTTGAAGCCAATCAGCGGTCGACACTGGCCCGGTTTGATGATGCTCACGGAGATGGCGTCGGTCGCGAATAATCTGTAACGTGGACGATCACTTTAGTGCATTCTCGGAAGTGCCCACTTTACTGCACAGAAACAACGTGAATGCATCCATTTAATGCGAAACATGTTAACTTGTGGACGACAGCCATGATCGGTTTAGTGCATACGTCGCCACTTCCGACCGACATATCGGAAATGGCGAAGCTGCTTTCTGTGATGATCCACCCGTCACCACTAGCCTTACATGCAGCCCATTCCGTTGAGAGCGCGCAGCACCCAAACCATATCGTCTCGACACCGTGCATGCCGACATGCATACGGTTGGTGTCGTCATGAAGCCGTGCTAGTGCTGCTGCTGCCTTCGATTAAGCCAAAGGCGGCGGCAACGCGCACACTTTGTCACCATCGCGCCGTTCGAGCTCCCAAATCTCGAGCAGTGGCTACGGTACACGCAAGTAAAGTCGCTCGCAGGCTGAATGCCCTCCTGATTTGCAGCGCCAGCAGATCGACAGGCGCATGCGCGACCCCATCGAAGAGCACGAGCGTCAGGTCCCACGCTTTCCTTCTTTGCGGTTCGTGCAGCTTTCGGCTCGGAGAACTTCTGGCGCGAGTGGATTCACTCCCGGGGGAGCTAAGTGCTGGCTGCCATCCTCTCGGCCACAGCACCCGACGGACGATCTCAGACTTGCGCCCCATCTGAAACCAGAGAATCCTTGCGGTGTACTACTGCTGCCTGCAGGCACCGACCTCAACTTCTGCCACGCAGAACCGTTGCGTCGTTTGGTCCGCCGTCATCGACAGCGCTCACGTCTGTGGCTGTGCGTTCGAAGTTACCGGTAAACTGTGATAACAAGACGCTTCTGAACGGAAGATGGCAGTTTGTTCCATCCGTCGAAGCAGTTGCTCGGATCAGCCGGACTCATGAACGTCCAGCTACTGACAGTGACCGTCTCTTGATGCGCGAATCTCCACGTGACTGGATAGCTACACGCACTGCCGAGTCTTCACGCGGTCGTGACGTCGCTGGGTGGCGCGACGCCCTCCGGCTCTGCCTTCCGAGCCACACGTTGCACCGAAGCTGTGTCCACCAGCGCGGCTGGCGCCAGCGGCGTGCACTTTTGCATAGAGAGCGGGATGTGGTGTCGTTACGTTTTCGGCGTGCTGGAAGTCAAACCTCCTATAATGTATCCTTGGCTCGTACTGGAACCGTCCTATCTGATATCTGCTCGGTGGCGATTCCGTTGCTTGTCAAGACAACTGCACCTCTACCATTCTCCTATCATCATGTACCTGTTATACTTAATTAGATATACGATTCCAACCACATCTCGATCAAGAGGGGTCCTCGGTCATCGAGACTGTGGCCGTAGCCGCCTGGCCTCCGGCTCTGGCGGTCCACGAGAACCGTCTCGCCAATGGACCAATCAGCGCGCGGTTGGGGTTCCGGTTACGTGATGCCAGCTGCCCAGCCGGAAGGGGAGAGAGGCGGCGGCCCCTCATCCAGCAACCGAGAACCAGCGGTCTTGGCTCTCCCCCTCATCCAGCAACCGACGACAACCCCACCACAGAACAAAGGCAAGATCAGAGCCGAGGTGGTTTGTTTCCCTTCCACGTTGCGCGCATTCTCACTCCACATCGGCGCCAACTCGCCCGCGCGCGGCCGTTGTCCCCCCCTCTATACATTCCCCCACACGACTCCGCCGCGCCCCGACCCCAGCGTGAAGCCATGAGCTCGCCGGACGACAGCGGCTACCGCGGCCCCAAGTTCGTGGGCATCAAGGGCCACGACAACGTGAGCCACAACGGCAGCAAAACCACCGTGTACTTCGTGCAGGTGCAGGTGGGCGACGCCATGTTCGTGGTGAAGCACCGCTACCACGAGTTCAAGGACTTCTTCGACAAGGTACGACGCCGTCTCCGCTCCCTTCCGCCCCCTCTGGGCGGGCGCCTTGGCTGCTTGCTGTAGCGCGCGGTTGGGTTGATGGTGCAACTTAACGTAACGTGGTGTAACTGGCCTGCTGCAGTTGACGGGCGAGGGCTTCCGCTGCCCCGTGCTGCCGCCCAAGAAGTTCCTGGGATCGTTCAACAAGGAGTTCATCGAGAGGCGGCAGCAGGAGCTGGCCAACTGGCTGCATCTGTTGTGCGCCTACGACCCGGCGTCGGGCACGGCCGACCCGCGCACCTCAGAGCTCTTCAAGGAGTTCATGCTCACCAATGTACGCCCTCCGTTCGCCTTGTATACATATGCAGCTGTGTACGAGAACTGATGGTGATGCTGATGCGACTTGTGCGGGAGCAGAAGGAGCCACTGGAGAAGTACCAGGGCGCCAAGGCAATCTCGTACGATGCCACACCCCCGTCCTCGCAGTCATCGGACGTGGAGAACGAGATGGGGCTGTACGACACGCCCAAGACGTCGCTGGACGACTTTGAGCTGCTCAAGGTCATCGGCAAGGGCTCCTACGGCAAGGTCACGCTGGTGCGCAAGAAGGAAACCAAGCGGCTCTTCGCCATGAAGTCGCTCAACAAGTCCAACGTCAAGCGCCGCAACCAGGTGGAGCACACGCGCACGGAGCGCCGCGTGCTTGGTCGCGCCAAACACCCGTTCATCGGTGAGTCGCCAGTCCATTGGCCAATAGTCTCCTGTCTGTTCTGTTGTGTGGCTAAACAGCGTTGCTCTTGCTGCTGTTGATGTATGTGTAGTGCACCTGCACTACGCGTTCCAGACGTCGCAGAAGCTGTACTTCGTGCTGGACTACTGCCCGGGCGGCGAACTATTCTTCCATCTCTCGCGCATGGAGAAGTTCGAGCCGCCCATGGCCAAGTTCTACGCTGCTGAGATCACGCTCGCGCTCGAGCACCTTCACGACCTGGGCGTCGTCTATCGGTGCGTTGCACTGCTCGTCTCAGTGTCTTTGCCATCACTTGCCAGTCCGTGTTGGTAGGAGGACGCTGACTAACGCACCCTTCCATTCGTGTGTATTGCACCCGTCTCCTCTTGTTGTTGACAGTGATCTGAAGCCTGAAAATATCCTGTTCGACTCGGTCGGCCACGTTTTGCTCGGTACGTTGGCGTCTCCAGCCATGACGGTCTTATATTTGCTGGGTTTCTCCTGCTGACATATGACGTATCCATTACAGCGGACTTTGGCCTGGCGAAGGAAGGCATCACCGACGGCGCCGAGGGCACGAACTCGATGTGCGGCACGCCGGAGTACCTGCCACCCGAGATCCTGGACCGCGTGGGTCACGGCACCGCCGTGGACTGGTGGGCGCTGGGCATGGTGCTCTATGAGATGCTGACGGGTCTGCCGCCCTGGTACACGCGCAACCGCCAGAAACTGTTCGACCGCGTGCGCAACGCGCCGCTGACGTTCCCGGATGACGTGGATCCGGTGGCGCGCGACTTCATCAGCGGGTTGCTGACGCGCGACCCGAACGAGCGTCTGGGCAGCAAGAACGCGGACGACGTGAAGAACCACCCGTACTTTAGCGGCACGAACTGGCAGGACCTGTACGACCGCAAGATCCCGCCGCCGTTTAACCCGTGCGCCACCTCGGGCACCATCGAAGAGACCAAGAACTTCGAGGCCGAGTTCACCAAGATGCAGATCAACAGCGTGGAGAACTCTGCATTGGGCGGTCTTCGCGTCTCGGACGCCTCGCGTCCGTCCATGACCTTCCAGGGCTTCACGTACAACACGCCCAACGACCTGTCCATGAGCGGCTCCGTCGGTCGGGGATAAGGCTCGCAAGGCAAGGCAAGGCAAGATTGTTGGACGAAGGAAGTCGCACAAAGAAGCGGGAGAGTAAATGCATATAGGGACCCGAGCACCGGACGTCGAGCCACCGGCGCTTCGTCGCGCAGAACTCGGAAGGGTTTCAGCTGCACACAACACAAGGGAACGCGACGACGAAGCGAAGCGAGCCAGGCGCCGGACAGCAAGGGAAGACAGGAACGAGAAGGACACGAGTGCGTTTGTTGGGCTGGGCAGCAGAGACCAAGACAGAAGAACTGAGGTAAGCTGAGCGACGCTCCTTGTCTTGTTCCTGCTGCTTGTTCTTAAGTTTGTAACACAACTGATTCAAAATTGGGAAGACATCGGCCAGAAGAAACACAAGTTGCTGCCATCAGGTCTCTCTTTCCGGTGGCTTACGCTGCTCCGTCACCCTCGGCTGGTGGTGGGATCTTGCCATACTTGAGCAGATTGCGATACTTGTCCTTCAAGTCCACGTTCGAGCGGTTGCGCAGCACATGCGCGTACTTGGCCTTGGTGAGCACCCACACATTCGGATAGGACCCAAAGAGCTTGAAGCCGTCTTGGAGCGCCGCCACCTCCTCTTGCGACCAGAGCGTCCGGCGCTTCCGCTTCCCAGCCCGCCGAGCGCCCGTCGAGTCTGGCTCGGCCGCGACATTCGGGTCGGTTCCCGAATCAGGTCGAGTCGAACGTCGGCTTTCTTGGCGAGCGGCTCGAGCCCCAGTCTCGATACGCGGCGGTCGAGACGAGGCCGGAGCCGCCTCGCCCGCGTCAGATCGTGCCGAATCGGACGATTCGCCATTCACTTGAAGCCACAAGACACAGGGAGGCAGCGTGTTAGTGGAGATCTCGATGGACCAACAGAAGCTGAAGCACAGGAAGCCAACACTTACGGGAAAACGGGACGCGCGTGGACCAAATCCAGTCCCAGGTAGCTGAAGACCCGTCGAGCTCGCGGCCTCGGGTCCCTGTCGTGGCGTCTCCGTTGCTTGTGAGCTGTCGCCGACGCTCTCGCTCCCGACTGCCATGCGCTGCAGCTCCTTCTCGACGAATCCGGTCGACTCCGGCGATGGAATTGATGACCGACAGGTCCTCCCATTCCCTCTGCGTGCCGCCAAACTTCTTGGACAAGAGCACTCGAGGCACGAGTTTCCTATGATGATGCCAAGCAACAGACAGAGGTCAGCGACCTGCAGGTCGTCAAGCCAAGGGAGTCACGAGGATGGCCTCGCACTTTGGGCCACTTGGTGCTTTGCTCGGGAAGGCCAGCTCGATCTGCGTGGGCCCCAACGCGGTGGCTTCAATCAGACATAACGCGCGCTTCATATCCCGACGGAAACACACGTCGTTCAGATGGAACATGTCGTAGAGTGTGTCCCAGCAATCCTGTCATATCGTTCAAACCAACATAGCATAAGTCGCCCGAATGGCATAACAGGAGGTCGCGATATGATGCACGCACCTTGGGCTCGTCTTGGTCGAAGATCTTGGCGAAGGTGGCGAGGAACGTGCTCAGCTCGGATGGCGCTTCGTTACTGCGGTTAATGGGCAGCACGGCGTCGCTCAGCTAAGCCAATACCGCAAGGAGATGGCCAGCGTCACAGTGCCATAATGGGGAAATGACACGTGTCGTACCTTTCCATGTTGTCGCGGATCAGCAGACACAGCTCGTAGATGCCCTCGGCATGACACAACTCGTCGCTCTCCAGCTTGAACAGCTCGGCGTCGAGCCCTTCGAACGCCACGGCGAACCGCTCCACCACCAGCTGCAAGGCTCACCCAACTGCCATTAGCTCCGAGTCATTATCTCTCCAGCAGTTCAAGATAGAAACGCACGTGTAAGAAGAGCGGCGAGCCGAAGAGCGCCTTCCGCAGACCGCCAGGCATCGTGGCAAACAGTTGAACCAGCCGCTCGAACAGGAAGACGGCGTCCATGGGCTCGTCGTCCAGCTCCTGGCGGATGGCAGCCACGAGCGACCGCCAGCGCAGCGGACTGTCCGCGGGCAGTCGAACGCCCATCTTCTCCAGCATCTCGCTGATCGCTGCGTTACGAGGCGAATATTAGCGCTGTGGACGCCGCGAAGCCCGAGCGAGTGCACATATCCCTGCTACGCACCGTTGGCGCTCTCCAGCGCGCCGCATTTGCTCAGGAACTCCCCCACAGCCTCCAACGCCTCGCGCATCCTGAGCTTCCGTCTCGCTTTCTTCCACTCGGTTATAATGGGCTGGCGCCTTTTTTTTCAAAATGGCGGCGACATAACGTTCGTATCAGTAGGTTCGTAACAAATCGGTACCGGTCCTCTGCCATAACCCAAAGGAAACCGGTATTTCCGGACAAGTCGACACGCTACGTCGTCTCAAACCATAACGGTGCAGGTTACATAGATTGCCCAGCAGCCAGCACAACGAACGCTTCCGCTCAAATGGTAAGGACATGAATGGGGAGGGCTCTTGCGGTGGCTGCTCCTGACTGCTGCCGTGTCCTGTGGCTCCTACCAGGCGAACCAGGCAGCCAAGAAGGCGCAGCGCGCCAGCGTGTCGCTAAGCGCGCGTCTCCAGCGCTGGATCGTGCCCATCGGCGTGCTGCACATCCTCTACTGCCTCGTATGGCACTACTCGACCGTAACCACGTGGACGCTCGTCGGCTCCACGTTCCTGTTCGGCTCCACGTATCTCAGCTACTCGTGGGTCGTGGGCGCCGCGGAGGAAGGTGGCAGTAGCGAGTACGTCCCTCCCTTTTGGCCGCTTAGCTTGACAGGGGACTGACCGTGGCGACTTGTGTGTCTTTGGTGGCAGATACGCGATGGACGTGCTGCTGATCTCGCTGTTCGTGCAGGCGGGACTGATGGTGTCCAGCTACTTCTGGCTCGTGTATCTCGTGATTCCGGGTTACCTGCTGTATCACGGCGGACGGATGCTGCTGAACTACGTGTTCACGCCGGACGCGAGCGACGAGGACGACCCGGCCGCCAGCAAGAAGAAGGAGAAGGCGGAGCGCAAGGCCGCGCGACCCAAGTTCAAGCAGGGGCGACGATAGTCGGATGTCTGCGACTGACTGCACGGACAGGAAGGAACCCCCTCCAAGCAGACAGAAGCCACGGCAAATACAGACTCGGACGGTTCAGCGTCGAGATGAAAGCAGCCAAATTTCCAGCTCTTCCATGGTTCATTGGGGTTTGGCCAGCGCCGCTTGGGTACCGGGAGTTCTTGCTGGTGGCTCCCTCAGACTCGACGCGACTGTCTGATAGAGAGTAGAGAGCTTGCTCTCAAACCCTCAGGCCTTCCACGGCGGCTGGGCGCGAGCGCCGCCTGCGTCCGTCGGCGGTGCTGCTTGTCAATCACGGGTTTGTATAGTCGCGTATACTATACGCAGTCCGGACCGACGGCTCGCTCTGGTAGAAGATGGACATGTATACATGTGTACGATTGTATACCGTGTCTTATCCGTACAAAAGCCACCTCTCCTGCCACCGAACGCATCCATATCCAGATGGCGCCGTCTTTCGGCTCCGAACACATGCAAAGGAAGGAGCCATCCGACTGACCACATGGCGCTGCGTGTGCTGACATCTGCCGCCTCTGTCCAGCGCCTCCGTCGGCACCAAACGAGAGTCAAGTCTCCGTCCGTCTCACACGCGAAACCCCGCCTCTCAACGCGTCCGTATCGACCGAGAAGCGCATGCCCAACCTGCCGCAGCGGATGGAACCGCGACCTTCGGCGGCGCGTCGCGTCTGGAGGAAGGCTCTGTCCATGGGCTCCACCACGTCAACGACGTCGCCGCCGTCCGTTGCGCTTACCGAGCGCGTCACAGATCTGGACACGCTGGATCTCGAGAGGGACGACGGCCGCTTGACCTTCGACCCACAGTCGGGCGCGTACTCCGGCTGGCTTTACGTCGCCGAAGGCGACGCGTCGGCGTCCTCCGGCTACGTGGCCTTCGTCAAGCGCTTCTGTCGCCTCCAAGAGCTCGTGTGCAAGTTCTACGCCTCGGCAAGCGACGCGCCGTGTGTCTGTGAGCCTGTGGCGCGTCACGTCGTCATCTCCGTAACCCGCGTGACCTCGCGTAACAAAGCCTTCGCCTTCGTGGACCACGCGGACGCCACCGTCCTCCTGCATGTGGCACGAGGCGCCGACTTCGAGCGCTGGGTCGGCACCTTCGCGGCCGTCGTGAAGGCCACGCAAGTGGCCAAGCCACGCGCCTTCAGCCACGCTCCCGGCCTCCTTCCGCGTCCATCGGCGCCGCGGCTTCGGGCATTTACAGCTCCCATGTCACTCGCCAGTCGTCACAGCAATAGTGACATGTCACTGCTTCCTGTCGCCGTGGACGAGAAGGATCCGCATCGGACGCTGGCGGTCTGGCTGGATATCCAGGCGCCGTGGTGGCACCACTTGCTTCCAGGTCGGCAGCGCATGAGACGGAGGTACTTGGTGTTCTCCGGCGCGAGCTTGAGCTGCTTCAGCGTGAACAAGGAAGGGCAAGAAGCCGAGTTCACACGGATAGTGACATCGTATCGATATGATTGCACCCAAGACGCCGCCATGATGGAGCTGAGCTGGACGAAACCTCATGGGAAACTGCAGCTGCGCAGTACCAACAGCAACAGCACGGTCTCCACTGTCGCAGAGCACCTCCAGACGGCTCTGGCACTGCAGCACGCGGGGTAAACCACAGCAAATCACTCGCTGTGCATTCAGCTAGGAAAATCAAAGGGTGCAATCAAAAGAAGACACACAGGAACGCACGACCTACGGGGTCTCCTCGACCTCGTCGACCTTGTCGCTGGCCTTGTCGTCCTCCAGCCGGACGTCGCTGACTCGGAAGCCGTCGAAGAACTCCTTGTAGCTGATGACGCCGTCCTGGTTGCTGTCCAGGAAGGCCAGGAGCTCCTCGATCTGGTCCTCCGAGAGGGGCGAGTCCAGCACCACGTTGAAGGTCTGGATGCCGGTCCGGAACTCGTCGCGGCTGATGACGCCGCTGTTGGTGGCGTCGAACATGCGGAAGGCGTTGCGGATGTGGATGCGGTGCTGGTAGAACACGTTCGAGACCTGCTGCAGCACGGCGTTCTGCCACGTCACGTCTCCGGCCGCCA
>MBAC02010070.1:0-14785 GCA_001712635.2 Nothophytophthora sp. Chile5
TGAGGCCGCTGGAGAAGGCGCAGACGATGGAGATGAGGAACACGTAGGCCACGATGCGCTTCAGCAGGCGGTTTGACGTCGACGCTTGCGGCACTGGACGTCAGAACGAGCACAACACGAGCGTCAGGTTCCAGTCTGTCGCTTCAACACCCACTCACTATACGATGCAGTATACGCCACGTACGTTCGCCATGGACGTCAATTGTTACTCGAACAGGGTCCCAGGGAGCGGCGCGACGCATCTGGTCCAGCAGCCACTCGCCAGCCGCGTACGAGATGAAGATCGACGGGATGCGCACGTTTGCCGCCATGTCGTCCTTCTGCATGATGATGTGGTACGGCGCCCTGTACACCAGCAACAGCACACGCTACAGTATCAGCAAGGCAGCAAGACGGGAAAGCTGTGTCAACTCTCTCGCTCTCTCTCTCTTACTCGCGCCGCAGGTCGCTGTCCATGACGATGACGGCGGTTGCGTGCGCCCGCTGCGCGTTCCAGACTTTCTGCACGAAGTTGCAGTCGCCGCGCTGGACGAGCGCCACTTTCCCGCGCAGATCTTGGCCGCGGATCGGCTCACAGGCGCGGAACGGCGTCACTGATCCAGCCAATCATCGCATAAAACCAACACGATAGCGTGTCGATCCCCCATCGGACGTTAGACTCAAGCGGTGCCGTCTCGCGTTGCGCGTCATCTCTACTGCAAGCTCCAAGCGCACTTACCCTGGACGATGTCGAGCGAGCGAAGACTGCCGTCTTCCAACTGCGTGAGGTTCGTGAACTCGCCCGACCTGCAGCCAACGCCGTAATACAGAGACGTTAGTCTTGCCTACCGCAGCAATACACGGCGGGTTATAAGCCACAGAGGCTTGAGCTGTGGGCGTACACGTGGGTCAAGAGGTGGCAGTCGGGACTGAAAGGACGACACAGGACGGCGCAAATACCGAAGCGTCAGTTGGTTACCAGCCACATACAGACATGCACAGACGCGCACGCACCTCTCGACCACGAGGGCGGAGGCGCAGGACGCCAGCAGCGGCAGCAGGAGGCCCCACAGGCAGCGGCGCATGGCGAGCGGAGGTCGTCGAACTGAGTACGGGAACGATTAACTTGATGTGACAGCGACCCTTTCACCCGCGCTCAGTATGCAGCGATGACGCCAAGAGCGACCCCGCGGTCACGTAACCAGGCGAATCTGGTGCCAAGCGTAAGCAAGCGTAACCCATCCGAATAGTGCGCGGTGAGCCACCTGTGCGCATCGCCGGGGCAAGGGTATCCGGCCGGCATCCGGATACCGATACCAACATCAAGGTCCATCTATCTGATGATCCGGATCAGATCCGACTCTGATCTGATCTGATGCCTTTTTGAACTGGGGCTCGAAACGACGCGGATGTCGCCTCTCCTAATGGGAAAGTCTCCCCTATCTTGGGACCTGGGACGGAGGAGGTCATGAGCTCGACGGAGGACCAAACGAGCCACGAGGTATCCGCTCACGTGATCGGCATGCGGAGGCTGGCTCCTTTGAGGTGATCGGGATGGGATACCTTCAGGGAGTTTCAGCAACGGATGGAGGCACGTTCACGTTCTCGTGGTGATGCTGAGCGGCTGTCTTTTTCACTCACGCAGGTGCGGCGACTGCAGTCCAGCGTCCGCGACCTTAAGAATGGTAGTCACGCCACTCTAGCACATTCTGTCCTCGCATACTCAGCATTCTTAGCTGCTCTCAGTGGAAGCGTCCTCTCACTGTCAGCTTGCTTCCAACAGCGATCCGGGTGGCGTGCAAGCTGCAAACCTCAGCGCGGCCTGCCAGAGCGTTGCTGCTCTCGGCGTCGACCACGGAGAGTGGCGCGAGCAACAGCAATGACCCGTACAGTCGCATCCTGGCCAATAATGACCGCGGTGTGCTCCACGACATTCAGGTGCGGCTTTCTAGCGCGACGATCACGGCCAGGTCCGTTCCACCTTCTCTCGAGGTACAACCGGACTAATCGCAATTACGCACCTGCTTATCAGAGGCTGCAGGATGTGGGGGTGGCGGTGGTGGGGCTTAACGGCGCTGGAAGACTCATCGCCGAAACCTTTGCGAGATAGTACGTGCGTGTCTCTCCCAGCCTCCTGATCCAGACCGGGGAGCAGGAGTGGTTGATCGATCGTTGACGTTGTCTGCTGCAGCGGCGTGCAGCGCCTGGTGCTGGTCGACAGCTCGAGAATCACCGACGGAGATCTAGATGGGATACCATTCCAGGCACACGACGTGGGCGGGCGACGAGACGAGCGACTTGCGGCAATTCTACACCGACTCAACCCGGACGTGGAGGTGACGAGCCTCCAACTGTCCCTGTCTCGACAGGGGGCCGCGATCGTCGAGACTCTGCGTAGCACGTTGGCTTCATCCACCGAATTTGGCAATGACCGGTGGGAAAGCGCGATTGAAGATGAATGGAGCAGTGCCTTCAGCGGCAAGAAACCCCTTCACGTCGTGTTCTTGTGCTCGCATGACGGTGGCGAACAACTGGCTGTCGCCCTGAACGAGCTGTGCTGCGAGTTCGCACTCGCACTTGTGGTTGTGAGTGTGGGCAAGGACGGCATCTCCGGCCAGAGTGTGCTGGTTGCACCTGGCGAGTCTTCGTGTCTGCAATGTCTTCAGAAGCGGAAGGTTTGGAAGGCTCCACCCCCGAACAATCGTAATGCTGACGAGTTTGACGGCCAAGAAGAGGAAGAAGAGGCACTTCAAGTCGCCGTCCAAGCTACAGAAGGCGAGCCGGAAACTGGGGTAACCCAACGGGTGCAGTGGCAACAGGAAGTCGTGGCCTGCCTTCCGTCAACTGACTGCATTCTCTCAGGACTGATCGTTCAGAACGTCCTCATGTGAGTTGCCATCGAATGGCGTGGGGCAGGCAATGATCAGCGTTATACAGATCACTCATGCTCGCTGGGATATTCATTTGTTTGTCTTTGTAGGCACCTTTTGGACTTCGGAGCCGCCAGCTCTCGTCTCGAATACGATGGTTTCCTGGAAGAGCTGGGACGCAGTGAACTGTTGGCGCCTGTGCGGCAATGCCCCAGCGCCTTCTGTCGTCGGCAGCAACAGCAGCAGCAACAACACTTCCCACCAGTGACAGCTGAGGGCACCAAGAAACGACAGGCTGCCTCCTAAGACCGAGCTCATTGATTCAAATGATCACCACCATTCAAGCCAAGACGCAGTAGTCTGTGTTTTTCGTATTCGAAGGTGGGTGGTATGTCTGAAGAAGATCAATGCCAAAGCGACATCGTTCATACGTCTCCCCTTCGTCTAGAACGAGGCGCAACCACCGCAGTCTCTTCCTGACGATTTCGAGATCTTGGTCGGTGTATCCGTTAGAACGACGCGTTCGTTTTTGCTGACGACGGTGTCCTTTGCCTGCTCAGCGACTGTAGGCGAGACGGCCCCCGTCCGCAAAGCGTGGATTCTCAGCACGAGTTCCTTCACCGCATCCGCGGCGCTTTGCGCGCCGTCCCATTCCGACGCTCGAGCGTTGAGTTTGGCGGTTGTACGCGCGAAAAGAAGGCTCTGGGCCTCACAGAAGGCGCGCACATCGCTTTCCTGAGCGAATTCCGAGGGCCTGGACACATTCGACGAATGTGGCAGTTGGTCCACCTTGTTCTCCACGACCATCGCTGCGGTCAGGGAATCTCCCGCAGTCTCACGAAGCGTATGAAGCCACTCGCCAAGACGCTCGAAACTCTCGCCGTCGCCCACGTCGTACACTAGCAGCGCTCCATCTGCACGTCGGTAGTGCGAGCGGGTGATCGCGCGATAGCGCTCCTGACCAGCAGTGTCCCACACCCGAGCCTTGATGAGAGTGGAGCCCGATGGGTCGAGCCACTCGAGGCTGCCGAATTCCGCCTCCAAGGTGGTGGGGCGTCGGTCCTAGAATCACGAAGGCGGGTGAGATTCCTCCAGCTTCCGGTTGCTTGCCAACTACAAGAGCTGGACGTACCACGTAAGCATCGTCTCCATTGACTGCCACGGCCAAGAGGCTGCTCTTACCGACGCCGGTGGTGCCCAAGAGGATGATCTTGTACGTGGCAGACGTGCCTTGCTCCATTTGAGGCGAAGAGGACTGACGACGCGGGGAGGACTGCGTTGAGCCAGGCAACGAGGCGATGGCAGCGGACAACGCGTCGCCATCCAGACGGAGCGAGTCACGCAGCTCGTGCCGAGTGACGACGCCTGCCTCCACGTCCACGAAGCGCAGCGTCACGGGGCGAGGCACGGACTGTAAGCTATTGTCAACCCACGGAGTTCGGGTTAATCACGTGAGGATTCGAGAGCGAAAGCATCTAGTGCAGTCAAAGACGCGCTCACCTCTGGATGATTTCCTCGCAAGGCACTTCCACCAGGTGGGTGTCATTGATGTGCGTCAAATACAGTCCTGGGCGCAGCGTTCTGCACGTAGAGTGGCCCGAACACGACTTGAGTCAGACTTGAGCTCTCGTATTCGGTCAGGAAATATTATACTCACAAGTGCTCTTGGCCAGGTTGGAGGCTGGCGTTGTAGTCTTGGGCGGGCCCGTTGCCGTCAAGTCCCTGCTCGAAATTCATCACCATCAGCAATAGCATACATGGAGCGCGTGTGAATATCCATTTACTGCTATTGCCTGCATGCCCACCTTGGTGAGCTCCAGGAGTCGAATGGTGTAGATCCCGTTGCCCGTGTCGGGGAATTGCGCCGGGTGGAAACGGAGTCCGAGTTTCTCGCTGTGGAACTGCACGCGGAAGGCGATCTGCCACGGCAGGTCTACGTGAAACCCCACCATCATTCAGCAAGTACGGACACGCGATGAGACCCGTCAAACAAAGGGGATCTCTCTCAAGAAGTGCATCGTCCTCGCCAAGTCCCAAGGATCGCAACTGAGCTGGGACGCCGTAAGCCGTACATTGCGAGTCGTCGTCGGTCGAGAAAGCCGCGGCAAGTGCCAATCCAGAAAGTCGTCGCGTGCTCGATGCCATGTTCAAGCGATAAGGCAGCTCGCTACAGCCTCTGGCTTGCTCAGTGGTTGTATTCTGGAAGTGCAGGAGGGCTGGGCAGGGCAACGGTTGCAACCGTTTTCGCCAAGACCACGCCGTTTCCTGCTATCGCCAATGCGACCTTTAGTGCCCGTTGGATGACCTCGAAATTCCCGATACGTTCTCACACGCGCCATCCCCAAACGACATTGGGGTCTGGGAATCCGTAGCCAAGGAGGGTTCTCGCTATCGACAAGCCATGGCAGAAGAAACCAATGTGCAGGCTTACATGGAAGGCTTGTCTCGCGTGGACCGCGTCGTCGACGACTCAGGCTTCGCGTTCACGGCGCTCGATGTGATTGTACGCGCTTGTGTTGTATCGCTCATCTTCTGAGGGACATGCGTCTCCGAGTAACATCGGATGCATGACCTCTTACGCAATAGGATAAAGGTTTGGTGAGTCTGGAGCCGATCAAGAGCTACCCGCACTTGCTTTACGTCAACGTGTCCAAGAACCAGATCGCCGACGCAACCCCCCTATCGGAGCTTCAGTTCCTCGTATCGCTTGATCTGTCTGACAATGCCATCGCAGCACCACTGGCACTCCCACACCAGCATCTCCGGGTGAGTGACACTCATCAAGTACAGCTGAGTTGCATCAAACGGTTGCTCACTATGCCATTCGCTGGTGTCATCGCTGTCAACTGCTGCTTTTATTGTAGCTGCTAGACGTCTCCCAGAACCAGATCGCGACGCTGCAAGGTTTCGAGTCCTCTTCTCTCGCGTCGCTCAAGATCAATGGCAAGCGCATGACGCATGCCTCCATCTGTATCCTGCGGTTTGGCTGTGCTGCTTACATTCATTTTCGCTGGTGATTCTCAGGCAACGCAATCGAAACCCTCGCCGGCCTTGGTGGCATGTCGTCGTTATCGACGCTGGAGGCGTCTCGCAACAGTATCGCAGACCTTAGCAGCCTTGCGAGTGATGTCTCCACCAAACTGGAAACGCTGCGTTTGGTACGTCTACCTCACAGCAGCGTGAAGCAATCCTGTGGATCGAAACATCGTTCATGCGCCAGAACTGCTCTAACCGTCTCGCTTGCTGTTTGGTTGATACGGCAGGACGAGAACAAGCTCTCGACGCTGAGCGGGATCGAGAGTCTGCAGACGCTACGTTCACTGTCGCTCCAGCAGAACAATGTACCGTGTTTTTGACTATCACTGGCAGAACGAGGTCTCTTCGTCCCAGCTTCCCAGCATGCTGATCGCTTGTGCTGTTTCACATGAAATGATTCCAGATCGAGACTCTGGAGGCCGTGGAGCAGCTCGCACAGTTGGGCAAGCTGACGACGCTAGACCTGACGGGCAATCCCGTGACGGAGGTGGAGGACTACCGTCTGTCGATCATCCTCCTCGCTCCGACGCTCACCCATCTGGACGGCGAACCGCTCATCAACGACGACCGTTTGGCTGCGGTGGAGCTTAAGCAGAGGCGAGAGGCCCAAGCTGCCGAGGAGGAAGAAGCAGAGAGCTAGAAACCTCATCTCACCTGTGCGAGATATCCAATGACGCCGAAAGAGCTAGTGGAAAAGAAGTGTTATTATGAGATAGGAGAAAAGAGAACGCTATTACCACCTGCCCGCCGTCGTCTCGAGGCTCGAAGCCAGCTACTGCTGGGGCTCCTCCTTGGGGTTAAGCTTGATCAGGTCGTCGATCCGCAAGATGGTGATGGCGGCCTCGGTGGCGAAGCGCAGGCTCTTGACCTTGCTGATCGCGGGCTCCACCACACCAGCCTCCAGGTTGTTGCGCACCTTGCCCTCCAGCAAATCCAGACCGGAGAAGCGCAGCTCGCGCTTGGCGGCGTCGCTCTGCGATGTGTTGTGGTGCGCCCGCAGACGTGCCACCAGCTCCGAGGCGTCCTTGGCGGCGTTGACCGCCAGCGTCTTCGGGATCACCAGCAGCGCGTCCGCGAACTCGGCGATGGCCAGTTGCTCCCGCGAGCCCAAGGTCGTAGCGAAGTTCTCGAGGTAGATGGACAGCGCCGCCTCCACGGCGCCACCGCCGGCGACCAGCTGGTTGCTTTCGAGCATACGCTTGACCACCATGAAGGCGTCGTGCATCGAGCGGTCCATCTCATCCAGCATGTTCTCGTTGGCGCCACGAAGCACCACGGTCGTGGCCTGGCGCGTCTTGCAGCCCTTGATGTAGATGAGCTCACCGTCACCCACGCGCTCCTCGCTGACCTCCTCGGCTTCGCCCAGCGTCAACGGGTCGAACGTCTCCTCGCCCTCCATGTCGGCGAGCGTGAGCACCACCTGGCCGCCCGTGGCCTTGGCGATGCGCTGCAGATCCTCCTTCTTGCAGCGACGGACGCCCATGCAGCCCGACTCCACGAAGTACTTGAGACACAGGTCGTCGATGCCCTTGGTGGTCAGGATCACGTTGGCGCCGGCGTCGATCATCTTCTGGATCTTCTCCTTGGTGATGTCGATCTCACGCTGACGGATCTGCTCCAGCTCGTTCGGGTCCGTGACCACCACCTGCACGCCCATCTGCATGCGGTGACGCTGCAGGTCAAAGTCCAGCAGCGCGATCTTGGCGTTCTTCACATAGGACGGCATCTGCTGCGAAGCTCGGGTGCAGTTCAGAGCAAAGCCGTCCACCAACTGCGTCTCCAACGCGCTCTTTCCGTGCGCCTTCAGCACATTGATAGAGCTCACCGGGTACTTGGACTTGGACTTGCCCTTGGCGCCTTCCACGTCCACCTTCACGGAAGACACGGCGTCCACCACGAGGTTCGCGAAGAAGTCGCTCTCCGGACCCAAGATCTTGGACGACATGCTGGTCTTGGCGGCGTTCACGAGACTCTCGCGTCCCAACGTGTCCACAGGCACGCTCAAGTTTTCCTTGATGTACTTGACGGCCTCGCGCATGGCCAGTCGGTAGCCGGCGATGATGGACGTCGGGTGGATCTTGTTCTTCACCAGCTCGTTCGCGCGCTACGAGCACCAGCAGACAGCAGCAAGACATGGCAACACCAGAGAGCGATAGAAGAGGAAGTCAGCTATCTGAGAAGAGGGCAACCAAGCCGCAAAAGCAACATGGAGGCGAGATTTCGGATCCATCCGCACCTTCAAGAGCTCGGCGGCGATGATGACGACGGAGGTGGTGCCGTCGCCCACTTCCTGGTCCTGCAGGCCGGCGAGCTCCACGAGCACCTTGCCCGCGGGCTGCTCCACCTCCAGCTGCTTGAGGATAGTGGCGCCGTCGTTGGTGATGGTCACGTCGCCAATGTCGTCCACGAGCATCTTGTCCAGCCCCACGGGGCCGAGCGAGCTCTTCACGATGTTGGCGATGGCCACAGCCGCCGTCACATTCTGCTCGCGCACGTCTTTGCCGGACGTGCGCGTGCCGTCCACCACCAGGTCCGCAGTCTCCATCGCTACAGCTGAGTCTTCGCTACGCTTGCGTGTTGCTCGGTGGCTTTGCTTGGGTGCTTCTTGCCCAAACGATCGAGTGCCGAGGGGTCTGCTTGTTTGGTTTGGGGGGAAATCGTGTGGATCTCTCCGATCTTTGGACTTCGAGACTTTTCCACCAATCTTATCTCAGGAAGTCATGGTTCCTGTCCAATCACTCGCCGTTCTGGGAGCTCCGACTTTGGGCCAATGGGAGTCAAGCGTCAGGAGTGTTATGCCTCGTTTTAGCGCTTTTTGATATCGTAGAGGAAGGATTACCACCTTGGCAATGTGACTTTTAGCAAGCGGGAGTTCTCCCCCGACTTACTGACTTTCCGTTTGAACTGCAAGGAATTTCAAAGAGTGACACACGTTTCCTTTTGGTGCTTTTTGCGCGCGCGCATTTTGAAAAGTTCTCCGGTGCAGAAGCGAAGGAGGAAGCTTCATGGCGAGCTCAGTGGCAGACGCGATCGCGGCGCTGAAGCGCGGGGATGCCGCACCACTGGCGAAGGCGATGGCACAGCGTAAATTGCAGCGCCGCGCTCCCGGCGGAAACGGCAAGCGTAAGGTCAAGGGCAAGAGCAAAAGCAAGGAGACCGAGGACGAGGAGGAAGGAGAGGAAGACGAAGCAGATGGAGGAGACAAACCCAAGAAGGCGCTCGCCCAGTTGGACGATGAGGTGCGTGCGCTTCCTCGGGAGACGCTGGATGCGTTCTACCCTGCGGCTGTGAAGCTGGTGGCGCCCAGCGGCGACGAAAGCGAGGAAGCAACGCGCTTGAAGGCGCGCGAGTGCATCGCCGAGTTCACGGTCGTGTTGGTGGAGACGAAAGGCGTATCGATCGACAAGGAGGAGCTGTTCGCTGTGGCACAGGAGCTGCACGACCAGCTGGTGCGTCTGCGTGGCGACGCGAACCAAGTGCTGGCTACGCAAGAGGCCATCTCGCTCCTATGCGAATCATGCTGGAAACACAACTTCTGCGGCCGTGCACACTCGCTGGTGACGCAGCTGCTGCCATATCTGATCGTGCGCTCCTACGAGTCAGCACCAACGGGTAACTTTAACTCGAAGAAGCACCCGATTCGACGGCTCTTTGCCATCAAGGACGCGCTGCCGTTGCTGGACTTTGACGACGACAGCAGCGGACTACTGCGCGATATCCTGCTGCGGTGCTTTATCCAGCCCACGTTCTTCCGCTCGCCAGACGCAATCGCGTTTTTGAGCTTTTTGTTCACGCTGCACGTGCCTTTTGTGGAAGACATCAACGAGACGATCCGGAACCAGATCCCGAACCAACGGAGTTCCATCCTCAAGAAGTATGGCAGCATCTACTTTAAGGTAAGGCCGCTCGATGTGAACTTGACCGAAAGTGTGGTGACGAAAGTGCTAAACTGGTAGGGATCGTGGGTGTGTACAGGCTTGGGTTGGGAGCAAGGGTGCCTTCCGAGAGAAAATCGAGGAAGAGTGCATCCAGAGATACATTCGCGACGTCGTTCATGCCAGCAGCACGTCGCTGTTCAGCGCTGTTCGTTCGGTACTGCAGATCTTCTTTGAGAACAAACGGCACGCGGGTGTTGACGAAATGCTCTACCGGATCTGCAGCCCTATCTTGTGGCGTGGTGTGAAAGCCCCCAATGACTCCGTTCGGCGGCAAGCGACGATTCTCCTGTTCGACAATTTCCCGCTTCGAGACCCCGCATTCAACAATGCGCTGATGGATCTTACTCTCCAGAAGCAATTCGACACGTTTGAAGAACTGTTGGGGGATTCTCACCCGGCCCTGCGAGTGGCGGCAATCGAAGGCGTGTCCAAGGTCCTCTCTGTTTACTGGGAGCTGCTTCCTGCGGAAACGATTCGATGCTTCCTTTCGAAGCTGGTGGTGGACCTCGTGAACGACGTGTCGTCAAGCAGTGTTCGTGCCGCAGTTTTTGAAGGTGTTCAGTTCATCTTGGACAACCACAACTCGCATTCTATCCTGAAGCCGCTTCTTCCTATGGTAAGGCACCCATATCGGAATGGACCCGTTCGTCAGCGATGAAGAGGTTAACTTTATGGTCGTGTACTCGCTATGTAGCTGGCGCCGCTCATCAACGACCGCAACGAACGCGTCCGAGCCGAATTTGGCGCTCTTTTGGTCCGTATCAAGAGCATTCGGAACCTGCACTTTTACGACGTGGTTCCTGTGAACGACTTGCTTTGCCGGATGGTGATGGACCGAGACAGCCCCATGGCCTGCAAACAGCTCGTGTCCCTGTTTCTGAACTCCTACTTCCCGCAGAGTGTGGGCGGCTCGTCGCAGGTGGCTCGATGCCTCGCTCTGGTGAAAAAGAACCCAGAAGCCGCGATGGTGTTCTACGCGAATGTTGTTGAGCACGTTTCGGTCGGGTCAGTCTGCAAATTGGCTGCCCTCCTGCTTCGCTGCTCGTTGAACTTCGTGTCGCGACGACTGAAGCAACCCCAAGAAACCGAAGACGATGATGAAGACGACGACGACGACGACGACGATGAGGATGAAGAAGGCTTCAGCGTTGTGGGTCAAGTCGTGGTCTTGGAAGTCATCGGTAGCTTGCTCAAGAGCGTTCACGTGAAGGTGATGGGAGATCCTCGTTACTCGGAGTGCAAGACGTTCTTGCGTGAGCAACTGAATGTCGAGTCGCTTGAAGCGCTGCTTCTCGCCTACAGTGAAGACAGACCGTACGACCAGGAAGCACTCAGCTCCATTTGGAAAATCGTGGGCTACCTGGGCGAGCTTTCCGAAGGTGCTTTGTTGGAGCGTCTAGTGGAAAACTTCATGCGGATGAACGAAAACTCCAGCAAGAAGCTCCTCGAGTCGATGGTGGATTGTTTGGTGCAGTGGGATCAGCTCCCGCTCTTGGTGTCAAAACTGGTGAAGTTCTTGGGCCAATGGAAGAAGAACAAGTTCCACGCGTTGGTCGATTCGACGACTTCGAAGAAGAAAGGAAAGAAGACGACGATTGCTGCTCTCAATCCAGTTGTGGTGCTGGGCACGGTCGAGTACATTATCCAGCTGCCGTCTGTCAAGGGTCTCACGTCGTTGTTGGCCCCACTCGTGGCTGTATTGGAAAGCTGCGTTGAGCCCATTCTCGAGTTCGACGCAGATGAAGTGGAGGAGGTTTATAAGGCCAACTCGTTCGGGTTTATGCGCTTGCTGGAAGTGTACGCCAAGGTGGCTGTTATGGCTGAATGCGCTCGTGTGAACGACGAGACGTCTTTGCTGGTGGAGAAGTCTGCGAAGCAATTGAGCAAGAAGGACGAGTTGCGCGATCTCCAGCCGTCAGAGTTCTTCACACCACCAAAGTCGCTGTCTGCTCTCTTCGCGTGGGTAGCTCGGCTCCTGCTGGACTTCCGCAAGGAGATCGAGGCTTCGGAGCAGTCAAAGCACGCCAAGAAACGCCGACGCGGCAAAAATGCCGATGCCGCAGATCAACTCTCGCCGCAGCAGGAGCTGCTGAGTCGCTGGCGCAACTTGTTCTCGCTGGTCTCCATGCTCTCTGCGGAAAGCGTGGCATTTGCGCTAGAGCGGACCCACTGGCTTCAAAATGGACCCGCGGCGGACTTCGTGGACTCGTACGTGGATACTCTGTGTGATACGCTCAGGGACATGGAGCCCTTTGAGCGCACAGTGTTCTACCAGTCGGGCCAGCTCTTGCATTTGCTCGGAGGTGTCCGAGCGAAGGCGAGCAGGACGAGCAAAGCCCAGGCAGTGAATCTTGTACCCTCGCTCGAGCATTGGACAAGCACACTGCAAACCGCGCTGGAAGGTGTTCACGAGAAGAGCCACGACAAGTGCGACGATCTCTGGCCTGCTGTCAGCGCTTCCTTCAGTGAGCAGTGCGCGGTGGCGGCTCCTGAGGAGCAAACTGTGGCGTAGCCGAATCAAACGCTGGCGTTCCTGAATCAGAGAGGGGTCGTCAAGGTAATGTGCGTTTTGTATAAAAATGATATCGAACCACAGCTGTCTTCACATGGTCGTCCCGTCCGCTCTTATGAATAAATACTAACAAGACCACGCCCTTGCGTTAGCGAAGCACTTTGTGGATCAGGGTGCCAGTCAAGCACGACTTCTGAGAGCCGCCACTCGCCACAGCGGGAGCAGCAGCAGCCGTCGGCTTCTCTGGCGAGGACGACTGAGACTGCTTGCTTTTCTCCATCTCGGAGAGCGGCGTGCTGGGGCTCACGGAAGCGAGGGATGTCCCAGAGAAGCGGCCCAGAGAGCGCGCACGGAACCGTCTGCCTTCCGTGTGAGCAACGGCCGTGGGTGTCGCCTTGGGTTTGGGAGCTTCGGGCTGCTGTCTCTTGCGATCTGCCGCCGATTTCGTCGGCATTGGCGGCTTCGTCGGGCTCGCTAGCCGAGTAGCGTCGCCATCCGCAGCAGCCAGCGCCGGATGTGATACCAGATCGGTGAGTGTCGATCGCTTGGTGGGATCGACGACCAGCAGTTTGCGCAGCAGATCCACGACGCCTTCCTTCCCGCACACATCGACGTCGTCCTTCTCCAGTAAATAGTCGACGCCAAAATCCGCCAGTAAGCGAAAGCGGTCGTCACGGCGCAGAGGTTCGCGGAACGGATACCGCGCAGCCAGCATGGCGTACAGCATGACCCCAAGGGCCCACACGTCGGCCGCCTTGGGATCGTACTCGTCCGTCTGTGCGTCTTCAAAGACCAGAGCTGCGCTGGTCTCCGGCGCCATATAGCGTGCCTTTCCCACTGGACGCACAGGCAGTGTGCCGCTGCACTGCGTCGCCAGTCCGAAGTCTGTGATGTGGCAGCAGTCGTGGTCGTCCACCAGCACATTCTCCAGCGACAGGTCGCGGTGAGCGATGTCGTGGGCGTGCAGGAAACGCGCGCCGCGTAGGATCTGCGCAAAGTAGCGCGGCACGTCGAGCTTCTGGCCGGCCGCGCGACGGGCGTTCAACACGCCCAGCAGCTCGCCTTTCTCGCAGAACTTGAGCACGAGCAGCACGGCCTGGTCCTCCATGATGCAGTCGCGCAAGGGCAGCACGTTCGGGTGGCCGCCCAGCGCCTGGATGCGCAGATTGGTCTTAACCTCCGCGAAAACGTCCTCTTCCACCGGCCGCTCCGAGCTCTTGGAGCGCTTGCGGGCGGCGAACGCCAGCTCCATGCGCTTCACGGCCACGCACTCGCCCGACGGCACATGGCGCCACTTCTGCACGTGGCCGAAGAGCGCCGGCGCCAGCGTCTCCAGTGGCTCATACTGCTGCTTGAGCATTCGATCTACAGTCTCTACAGATTCTGTGGCGACAAGCTCCGCTGACGAAGGTTGCTCTATCGACGGCAACGCGTTTTGGTGACTGAGACAAAAGAAACAGGCAGAAAATTTGCAAAAGGGTCACCGCACCCACCCAAGACTGCGGATCCCAACCCATAGCGAAGGTTTGTGCCCAGTAAATCGGGAACACAAACAAGGCGACAGCGCTCCCATCTCCATCATCCAAAGCCAACATTTTGGTGTCCTGGACTCAGTATGCGTGGACGGGGATGTACTTCAACCGGCCCGCTTCTTTCCATTTCCGTGGAATTTACCTTCACTCTGTGACTCACACAGGGGAAGGAATCTTTGTCTCAAGACACTTTCCGGGAATTTTTGTCGCCGGAGGGGCGCGATCCACCCACATATCATGGGACCAGAACACCAGTGGTGTTCGTCCCCATCCAGCGAGAGCTCCGATCTTCGGCACGCCCTCCCCTAGATAAATGCATGTGCACGACGCCGCGAAGATTGTTTGGGTGGTGGTTGCATGCTTGGCTACTCAGTAAACGTTTTGATGCGGCGACGAACGCACCAAAATCGAGGAAACTTCCATGCTGGTTGCAAGATAATCAGGTAAGTTGCCCAAACGCTCAATTTTTGATTCTGACAGGCGCAAAGTCACCACGATCCGTGATGACTTTGGACCAATATTTAGAACATGGCTACGCAGACATTTTCTTGAACTTCTGATTTTGTCAAACAAAGTGAAGACACCGCCGACCCAGCGAAAAGCGTTGCTCCATCCCGCGACTTGTTTTGTCGCGATAGCGCCAATCTCGAAGCGAAGTGCTTCCACAGAAAGATCTCCTGCCTCGCAGTCCAGATACCTAAGCGACACTTTTCAGAATTCCAGTGGGTTTGCCACCAAACAGAGAGAGGTGGAGTGAGTCCATTCGTATTTTGTGACAGCTCTCGACCTTTTTATCGAACACTTTTGACGCCAACACTTGTTCCGCATGTCTGTCGTCGACCGTCGAGGACGCGCGAATGGACCCACATGGCCTCTCGACATCGGCTGGGTCTGTTCGTGGACGACACAACCCACCTC
>MBAC02010072.1:0-16318 GCA_001712635.2 Nothophytophthora sp. Chile5
GTGGTTTTTACCTCAAAGCTAACAAGGTCAACGTGAGATTTCTTTCTTAATTGGTCTGTCTGTCACTGCACTAAGTCCTAGCACTATCTTCAGCAAGCCGGGATACCCTAAGGTCCTGGAGTACTCGCGACACCTGCCTATCCCTGCTTTTAGCTTTTTATAGCAGCATGAAAACTGAAGCAGAAGATTTCGATTGGGGATCCGCCTGCGCGCGTCTGCCTGTCCGTATGGCGGGAGTGTTGGACGGACCAGAGTGAATCCAAATCAGTTTCTCCTAATTCAGCATCCAAATACGTTTGGTGCGTTTTTTTCAAAAAAGGGGGCGGTGCGAGCGTCTCGCAGTTTCACTAAAGGCAATCTGATCCCAACAGGAAACATAACATCCAAGGTAAACTACTGACTCGTATTTTCTCTTTTTCTGCAGCAAATTTGCAAAATACGCTTGTACCTCACCCCTATACCTTTATAACCAGTGGAGGTCGGAATTACTGCGAAATATTTCAGAAACGAGTGCCCGTTCTCTTGTCCGCTGCAAGTCCGAAAATAGCACGCTCTGAACCGAGCTTGGGACCAGAATGCGCTATTTTCGAGATCGAACGCGACCCGAACCACCTTTTAGCAGGCCGTGGTGGGCTGCTCCTCCAGCTCCAGCTCGCTGATGGTGGTCTCGTCGCACTGGTCCGCGATGATCCGCAGCAGGATGGCGTCGTTGGTGATGTTGACGATGGCGCGCATGCGGTTGAGCAGCCAGTCGGTGCCCACGAGCAGCGAGAACACGGGCGGCACGTCCATGTTGAAGACGGTGCGCCAGACCGTGATGGCCATGACCAGCCCGGAGTGCGGCACGGGCGCCACGCCAAAGGACGCGATGGCCCCCACGAGCACCAGCAGAGCGTATCGCACAGGCGTCAGCAGGTCTCCGTAGCCGCCCACGCGCGCCATGAAGACGCAGGCCAGCGTCATGTAGCAGGCGCTGCCGTTCAGGTTGCTGGTGGCGCCCAGTGGCAGCAGGAAGCGCGACAAGGCGTACGAGACCTCTCTCGTGGCGTCCACGCAGCGCATCGTCATGGGCAACGTGGCCATGGACGACGAGCAGCCGAAGATGAACACTTGGGCCGGCAGCATGTGGCGCAAGTACCGGAAGACGTTGACTCGCGTGGTCACGAACAGCGCGAGGCCCATGACGCCGTATGTAAGTGTGAGAAGAGCTAGTGCCAGTGCCAACACGAGAAAGCCCACGCTCTCCAGCAGGTCCACGGACGACGAGTACTGCGCCATGGAGCCGGCGATCATGGACACGATGGCGAACGGGATGAGCGTCACCACGGCGTTGATCATGAGCTGGCACACGAGGCCACCGTGGTTGATGAGCAGTAGCAGATAGTTCTCGCTGCTCTCTCCCTTGGAGGCGCCAGCCGGACCGTAGCCGACCGAGAGCTGCTGGCGCGTGCGGTCGTGGCTCTTGACGACGGCCACGCCAAAAACGATGGCCAGTGTGATGACGCTCATGGTGGACGCGCTGGCGAACGCCAGCACCAGGTTCTCCGGCACGATGTCGTTGAGAATGGAGAAGATCTGCTGCGATACGTCCAGCGACGACAACTCGCTGCTGGAGCTGGCGAAGTAGCTGCTTGTGTCGTTGAGTGTCAGCCGTTCCATGACTTCGGTAGTGTTGGAGCTGTCGACGCAGGCCATGACGCCGCCACTGGTCATGGCGAGCACCTGGTTGTTCCAGCAGCGCACCAGCAGCTCTGTCACTACCGTACTGTCGTCTCCAGACATCTGCTGGATGAAGAAAGACGAGAAGAGCACGCCGAAGAGCACACCCACGCCCGAAGACACCACTGAACACAGTGCGAAGTAGCCCATGATGCGGCCGCCGATGGACGCCGCCTTGCCGGCCTGCACGAGCTGGCCGATGCAGCCCACGATGCTGCAGAAGACCATGGGCCCGATGAGGCACTTGAGCGCGGCGATGAACAGCTCGCCAGGCAGCGAGATCCAGCTGGCCCACGACCCGTCCAACTGAAGGTGCGTGAACAAAATGCCCAGTCCGATGCCGATCATCGCCGCTGCCACGATGTGGCCGATGGGTGTGCTGGACCGCTGGTCGTACAGCGACACGAACATGGTCTTGACGTCCTTTTCGTCCTTACGAACGGCGTCGGCCACCGCCCGTTTGTCGCCCACGAGCGATGCAGTGTGTGAGTCGGGGTGCGAGAATGCGAAGCTGAACTCGTTGCCTAGTGATCCCGACGGCGTCCCAGGCGGCGTGCTCAGGTCGTCCGCCTGCGAGAGGTCCAGGCGGGTGGCGCGTTTCCCGCGCTGGCTGTGCGTCTTGAGGTCCATCGCGCTCGACGTCTTGCTGACCGAGACAAATGTGGAGTGACTGGGGTTGAGAAGCAGATCGCTCGCCACCCAGAAGCCACAGGGTAGAAGGGTGGAGGTCGAAGCGCAGATGCCCCATTTGCAGTGCGGTCAACCACCTGGCTCGTCGGGCAGTCAGGCCGAAATAGCCTCTCTATCCCGAAATACGCAGGTCTTATGACGACGACCTTGATGTTCCATTTTGGTCAGCTGGTCGATCAGCTGGTCACGGACAGAGGGCGATATTATCTCCCTCTGACTGTCACTTCCTCGAATCTTCAGCCATAATTCCATCAATAGCAGCCTTTCATCGTCTCTCTTGCAGAGCGTGTCCGAGAATACCTTCAGCTTGGCGACGCAGTGCGATGGAGGCTTCGAGTTGCAAGCCCGTCTCCAACATCGTCTGGTGTAGAGTTGCGCTGGCAACTGCTGACTCCACGGAGGTCCTCACGTCCCGTTGAGCGATTGCCATGTCGTTGAGGAACTCCAGCGTTACCAGACTCGTACCTGTCGCCGGTTGGCCCCACCGATTCATAGCTTCCGGCAGCTGCGCCGTTGCCAATCTCCCTCGCAGTTCCGCCTGCTTCACAGAACAGAAGGTGGTCGGTGCTGACTGCGACGGGATGAGCTGGGCTTCGGGCGTCGGATGGCCCAAGTAAGCCGTCGTCTTGGTATCGATGACTGGTGCTGACAACCACCGTTGCGTTTGAGCTCGTTGCATCAATGGCACCGACACACAGACCTTCTGGCGCCTACGAGGCCAAGATCCGCCGCCAGTCTGTGGCAACGCAGGGGGTTGGCGTTGACGCTGAGCGATCGTTCGATCAATCAGCGCCGCAACTGAGGCAGCTGGGATCTTATCCGTGATCAACTTGCGCTTGGGTGGTGGGGAACTGCTGCCTTGGTTCCCTCGTCGTTCTGTGGCCATCGTGCCATTCAGCACCGCCAACTTCTCGGAGCACCAGCTACCGAGGTTTGTGCTGCCAATGTCGAGCGAAGAATACGACAACTTGCCATCACACTGCACAGAGCAACGCGCTGTTTGATCTTGACAGCTGGTGGAATCTTCCCACAGCTGAGGCTCTGCGACGATATGCTCAGGCTCGGACTCACTGCCTTCAAGCACAGCGGCCTCCTTCCGACCCTCTTCGTCTGGATTCGAGGTCTCTTGCTCCTCGCTCTCGAACGAAGCGTTGCCGTAATCGTCCGATCCGTCGTTGCCGCGCTCTCCTTCCCCCTCGTTTGCGGCCGCTGGTGTCTCAACAGGGCCACAATCCGCGAGGCGATCCCCGTCCTCCTCTTGATCCTCTTCGAATTCGTCTGAGCCGTAGTCACCGCTGCTGCCATCGCTCACTCTAGCGACTGCTACCCCAACGATCCTAGCGGAGGGAGGAAATTCATCTCTGTGGCTCTCGTCGTCAAAAGCCTCTTGCCCATAGCTGGCTGCAAAGCTGCCACTGCCACTGCTGATCGCGGAGTCCGATATGATCGCAGATGTCGTCGACGACTGCCGCGAGGAGGATCCGTCACCAAAGCTACGAAAGCGTCCTGCTCCAGTCGAAGATGGATGTGTCCGCTCCATACCCTTCGATCTTGGTCAATGGTTCGATGAGGAAACGCCGCTGTAATTATAGGCGACTGCTGCCGTTTCCCATCGCGATTTCCCATCGCCGACTTGCTTCTGACACGAGATGACGCTCGGGGGACATGCGGAGACGGCCCATACGCGTCCAGTTCCCGCCCCGCCCTCGAAGAAACCCTCGGGTCTCTCCGTTAGCAGCCACCACCATCACCACGTCGTGGACAAACGCTTCACTGTGCGCGACGGGTTCCACTTAAAGACTCGCAACGCCGAGGCTCAAGCCATCATCGACCAGCAACTGCTGCCTTGTGGAGACTCGTCAGCCAACAAGCACACGTGGGAATTAACAGAAGGCGGTGAGCTTCGACCGAACACTTCCGGCCCGAGCAAGCGAGAGCTCCCGTCGGCCCTCCAGCTTCAGACTGCGGCAGCAAAGTCCACAGAAAGCAGCAACAACAAGCATCAGGAGGAGCAACAGCAAAGCGAGGCAGCGATTCATCTCCCAGCAGCAGAAAATGGCAAGAAGAGCGCCACTAGCACTGCCATTGCCGTTCTGGATCAGCTGTTGCTACCTGAGGGATTCAACCAAAGCACCAGCCGCGAAGAAACGTCTGGAGGAGTCCACGCTGCGTTGAAGGCACCGGCCGAGTGGCTCATTTACCGCCATCGACCGAGCGAGACGCCGCTGCGGAAGCAGAAGAAAGCCGACAAACTGCTGCACGAGATGCTCCAGGAACCGCCCCAACCCAACCAAACGACTGCCAAGGAGGACGAGGCGCTGGAACCCACGCGGCCTCGCTGTCAATCCACGCTCGGGCCCACGTACAGCCAACGCGTTGCCGCCGCTCGGCCCTTGAAACGGCCGTCGCAACAGCAAGGGCTTCGGCATATCCGAGAGCGATTGGTGCCGCTCACTGACACGGAGCGTGCCCTCTTGAGAGACCGTGAGGCGAACAACAAAGCCGTCGACCGTCTGCTCGTCTCGCTTTTCCAAACGCCAACCTTTTCTTCGTCAGCGGCAACGACTGCACCCAAGCCACTGGCAATGGATCTGATGACGAGCGTCAAGCCAGCGACGCCAGCCACTTCCAAACCCTCCAGCCTCAGGTTCTCGACCCGACGAAGCGTCGTGCGGCACGAGACCGCCGTGGCTCTGCGCTCGCGCAACCTGCTCTCGCGGGTGAATGAGCTGCGCAGTCTGCCGCAGTTGCTGGAGCAAATGGAGACCTTGAGGCAGTGGAAGCAACGGCAGCTTATCGACGCACACGGAACGGACCTCGTGGCCAGGAACCGGGCCAACGTGCAGCAGTTGGTGCTGCAGAAGCCGTCGCAGACACCCCTGCTCCCTTCAGCCACGGACCACAAGCTGCACCAAGCCAGCAAGCGGAAGCAGGAGCTGGATGCCGCCCAGGAAGAGAACGTCCGTCGGGTTGTGAACCGCTGGCAGACACGGCGGAAGCAACATGCGGAGCAGGCGCGTCGAGTTCACGTACAGAGTCAGTGGCTGCTGCTTGTGACGCTGGCAGAGACCTCCCATTCATGGCTGGCGCAGTTCCATGAGTTCCGGCAGAAACGTCACGCTCTGGTGCGAGTAATGATGGCCAAACGACTGCAGAGGTACTGGCGGCAGCGCTCGCTTGAGCGTCGCAATCCGTCGCGCTCGCGTGGCTTCACGCCGCTCCTGTCCGCTTTCGCCGGCACTCCCCTCGTCCTGAAAGCCGTGGTGAAGCTGCAGCGCAGCATTCGCCGCTGGTTCAAGCGCAAGCAGCAGTTCGACCGCGAACACGCCGTGACGCTCATCGTGACGGCGTGGCTCGAGTTCCAGGACGTCAAGTTCCGCCGCATCATCCTGCGCTTTCGCAAGCGCGTGCGCGACTTCCAGATCATGTGGCGCGGCTGGAGGGCCATCACGGACGCTCGGGTCCGACTGCTGCTGCTCGTGTGGAACAAACTGGAGCGCAAGGCTAAGCGACGTCATGCTGTGGCAGCTGTTCGTCATGCAGTGACGTTTTCCACAAGCAGCACGGTCGAGCCACCTGAATCGATCAGACATCCGGGCGATACGTCGAGTGTGAAAGGCCTGACTCTCATTGACGTGTTTCAGGGCGAAGCGGCCAACCGCCTGCTCCACCAGCCAGGCAAACACATCGAGGGCATGCACCGCCACCTCCGCAACGGTGGAACCGTTCGGGCGCCCGTCAACGCGCTCTCCTCGGGACCACCGGTGTCCCACACCTCATTTCCAGCAACGTCGTCGCACGCTTCGCCTCCGTCGACGCCTGGGGGAACGCACAAGCAACGCGGCGGTGCTGGAAACGCCCACGTCCGCCAGGATATGCAGTTGAAGCACCACATGGAGGAGGAGTTCCAACTGGCCATGTACGACTTCTTCACCACCCGCCAGACCGTCTCGCCGTCCAAATCCAATCCGTCGTCACCCACTCGACCTAGCTTTGGGACCGCCCGAACTCCAGACCGCCAACCTTCGAAGACTCGAGCTGTAGTACCAGCGCATGGCTTCCAGCACCCGCCACTCTCGCTGCAAATGCCGTTGTCTTCCTTGTCTTCTCTCGCGCCGCCGCCCAGCGAGAAGGTGCCGCTGCAACTCAAACTGACGCTGCTGCGGCAATTGATCTCCACCAAACGCAAGCAGTTCTCAGAGGCTCGAGACCGCGACCGCCAGGCATGGATCGCCGCAAGGAAGCAGATGCGCGACGCCGCCTTCCGCTACGACGTGCTGGAGGAGCTCGCCGCCTACCAGCGGCTGCAGGCTGACTACGCCGTCTTCCTGATGCTGCACAACATCTCGGAGACCGAAATCGTGGATCTCATCCATCGCGCGCAGAGGCAAGCGAACGCCGCGGCCATGGCAGCGTCAACTTCAACACCCAATCCCAGTGACCCCATCGTCCGTAGTGCGGCCAGGAAGATCAGCAGTGGCGCCATCCGGCCGCCTGGCGCGTCCAAGAGCCATGGGGTCATTCCTGTCGGCGCGTCGGTCATCGAACGCTTCGACGACGACGAGTAGGACAGGGTAGCGCGTTTCCAATCGATTAGCTGTGGGGTAGCAGCAATTTTTCAGGTTGGTCTTGCTGTTCGCGTTCTGGGAACTGCCTTCGCTCTCGGGACCAGTGAAGGAACCTTTTCCGCCATCCATTTCGAGAACTCGCCCCAGCCCACCCCCTCTTGCCTGGAAGCCCATTGTGAGTCAGCACTCATCAGCATCCTGGCCTCCCCGTTTGATTATCTCACCGCCATCCAACCATATTCAAGCGAAGGCGCTCGAACTCCAACCGCCGTCAAGCGTGTCTTTTTCCACCATCAAGGACGCAACCGGCAGCCCAAAGTGCTCTCGACACTCCTCGATGTCATGTTGCAGAGGCGGACTCGCAAGGCGGCCTCCTACTTCGTCATGCTGGGCGAACAAGCACACGCGCAACAGTGACAGTAGCAGCAATGCGACTCGACGGCAGCGCGTACCTCGTGTTTGGCGCGTCCCATAGTCTTACGAGTCTCTGTGTCGGCGCTTCGGTCCTAGAACGCTTCGAAGACGACGAGTGACACCAGATGAGCCTCTTTCGACCGCCATTCCCAACAAAATTGACTGTCGTCCAGGCAATTACATTGAATATGAAGCGAGCGAGTCGAGCGAAGGCCACAACAGTATCAAACGCGTGCGACCGACCATCGTTCGCCTCGGGGCTCTCCCTGCGCTTCGATAGCTGAGCGAACGCATGCCACCCAGTCCGCCAGCGGTCGACGGCCTCAATAGGAGGGGCGTGGTCTCAAACCGAACGCAAGGCGGGTGAGCGCGTCGCACTTCCTCGCAACGCTCAGACTAATGTTGAAGCACAGAAAGTCCACATGGAACGACGTCGCGAAGGTTCCAGGGTTGTCGGGGATCATCTGGAAGATGCGGTGACTCCAGTCGCCTTCCTGCACCGGCTGCTTGGCCTCCATGAACCTGGTCGCCTTCACAGCGTCCCACGACTCGATGGCTCGAGCCGTTTCCTTCTCCATCTCGGAGCGCTCGACACAGAAAATGGCTTGCGGGATTCCGCCGAACAAACGACTGCGTTGCTCCACCTCGTCCTCCGAGAGACGCAGGTCGCTCTGCAGCAACGAGTTGAACTCGAGCAACTCCTCCGACTCCCACGTCGGCATAATGTACGTCCACGATCGCCCTTTGGTGAACCGATTGCAGTCTCTCACGTCTGGCAACCCAAACAGGATCGACACGCCTTGCCAGCCAATAAGGCGCGACGATTCCCCATCAATCAGGCGAAGAACGCGCGGGTTTCTCTGCAGCAAAGCGACTTCCTCGGGCGTCAGTTTCCAGAAGATCTGCTCTTTAAAGCAGTACTGGTGATACTCGTCCCCACAGTTCAGCACCAGCGTCAACTCGGGCTGATTCTCCTCCAGTCCTCGAGCGAAGCGAAACGCGCAGTAGAGGTAGCAGAGGCTCTTCCCGATGCCTGGATTGCCCGTCACGACCAGATTTGCACTGCACTTCCCAAGACACTGCTTGGTCTTCTCCATCAGACTGAAGGAGATCTCCAGATAGCTATATCGTTCCAGCACTTTGCGATGTTGTGGCATGGGCTGCAACAGCGGAGGGAAGCCAGCCATCTCAAAGTAGTACGCCATCTTCGGCTGGTCGTCCTCGTCGACCCCCCACGTGTGAGTCTGCACCTCGCGGGGGAACCACTCATCCACGTGGATCCGCTTCCCTCGCGTCGGCGTCGGAGCGACCACCAGCACGTGGATCGTCCCGCTCGGCCGGTCAGCAGCAAAGGCGTCTCGTAGAATCGTCGTAGGCTTCATCGCTTGGGCCAGCAGGTCTTGGATCTGCGCAGAGTCTCCCGCCTCCAACGCTGCGACGTCATCCGATCCATCCAAGAGCCACGCGTCATTGCATCTGGCGAGGAACAACGGCAATTCGTTGGCGTCGATCGCTGCAAAAGCGTTCGCCTTCTCCTGCTTGATCGCCTTCTGCAGGTCGCCCACAGTGTCGCTGGGCTTCACGAGCACAGGGAACGCGCCACCCTTATTCCCCGCAACCAGACAGAACAGCTTCAGCTCGTCTTTCTCCTCCACGTTGGGCATCTTCGTCTCCTGTACAGACAATTCATCGCCATGAAGCCGTTTCCCCAGCATGGGCGTCGTCTCCGGCACGACCGCCAGCACGTGGACGCGATCGGCGTCTGCGTCCGTGAAGATGCTCGCGATTCTATCCACCGGAGCCAGTGGTGTTTCGTCCAGCAAACTTTCAATGAGGCGAGTCTCACCCTTCTCCAGCGCCTTCACTTCGTCCGAAGAGCTCCGCAGCCACTCGCCGTCTTTCTTGGCGAGGAACAGCTGCAGATCTTTCGCTCCGATCGCAATCAAGGCATTGGCCTTCGCTTTCTTGATCTCCGTCTGCAGATCGCCCACCAGATCGCTCGGCTTGACGACCACACGGAACGCACCCTCCTCCGCCCCCACAATCGAGCAGAACAACGTCAGCTCCGCCATGCCCAGTCGTTCTCAAGCGAGCCGTGAGCAGTAGCTGCTGAATTCCCGCCTTCTGGAGCAAAGCGACAACTAGACCCTGGCAACTGGGAAGAGCGCACACTTGGAGGTTCGACAGTTAACGCACTGGTCTCAGCTCCTCCTCGCCCCTCAAAGCCTGCTGTCCTGTCAGGAGCCATCAATCTCCTGGCCGCCGTCGTTAAACGGCAGCAGCTACACAGCCGACCAGAGCAAGGTCAACGAACCTTGCAGTCGAACATCAAGAGACCAATGTCAGAACCTTCGATGAAGAGTGAGACCACAGGTTAGTCTACGGACATCGCACAGCTTCTCGACAGGGCTGCACCAGCAGCAAGGCCAATCAATCGATGCATCTGACGCGTCTTCTCCGTTGTTCGCGGGCTTGATGTACTGCCTGCTGCGGCCTACGACTTCTTCGGGGCCTGGTGCTGGAAAATCGAGAACACCGGCGCCGGGTCGGATCCATCGGCCTCCTGCTTCTGCTTGGCCATGTATTCCTTCACGCTTGCCATCGTGGAGGACAGCGTGGGCGCGGTTGTGCGCTTGGACTTGGTCTTGCTGTTCTTGCCCTTGGCATCAACCTCGTACTTGAGAACCATCAAAGGCGCAGAAGCCGCTGGCGCCGCCACAACGTGAGGAAACTCCAGTCGATTCCGCGCGAAGAACTCCCCGAACAGCGGCGTGCACTGCTGCGAGTGCTCGAACTCCTGGATGAACGGCCGCATCCACTTGGACAGCGACTTGGTGTGCGCATTGAAGCGATGGCGCGAGTCCAGCAACAGGATGGCGCCGTAGTCCTGACGGTGGCGGATGCATCGCCCCAGCGCCTGATTGAGCGCTCGGAACGCTTGCAGCTGGTACCACACGTGGCCGTTCACGAGCTTGGTGTCCATGCGGCTCTTCTGGTCCTGGTACTTGCGCTTCAGCGACACCTGCAGCTCCTTCACACTGGGGAACGGGATGCCCACGCACAGCACCGCACGCGCGTTGTCGTTCGAGAAGTCGATGCCCTCGCTCACTTTCCCGCGATACACAGCTAGGAAGATGGCCCCCGTCTTCTCCGCGTTCTCAGCCGCCTTGCCTGGACCAGCAGGCAAATTCCCCGATAAGCTGGCGATCGTGCTCTTGTATTCGTCCAGCAACGCGTCGAAGTCTTTGCCGGCATTGCGCGGCTCCGTGAACACGGTCTTGAACTTGTCCATCTGGTCCCACAGTCCCGTCTGCTTCCAGCGCGTCGAGAGCTTGTTGAGCAGCGAATAGGATGGGAAGAACATGAGTACGCCGCCTGGGATCACTTGCGAGTACTGCAGCAGCAGCTGCCCCATGGAGTCCTGGTACTTGAACTCCTGCTGATTCTTGTACGTCGACGAGAGGTCCACATAGCCCGGGCCGTTCATGATGCTGCCAATAAACACCTGCTTGCGCATGTTCACGACGTGGTTGGCCTCCAGCCGAATGGGGAACTCGGTGCCGAGCTCTCCAGCGAACGAGTCCATGGGACTCAACGTGCCCGACGTGAGGATAACGCTACGTGCTTGACTCACGATGTCTGAGAACGCCACTGCGGCATTCAAACACCAAAGGCACATCTTCAGCTGCCATTCGTTGCCATTGCTGGACTTGTTGGGCGACTGAAATCTGCCGCCACCTCTCCACGGCACCCGTGACTTGATGACGACCAGCTTGAAGTCGTCCAGATACTTCGATTCATCGCGAAACATGTAGTCCACCACGTTCATAATGCTCTCGACGGTGCTCAAGGCCAATGAACCCAATAGGACGGAAGCGCCCGACGGATTCGCAGCGGCATCGCCCTCTTTGGGCGCCGACTCCTGCTGCTGCTGACTCTGCTCACCGCTGTTGGACAACTCGTTCTCGTACTCCCTCACGGCCTTCACGCACTCCTTCATCGCACCCACGTTGTCCCGCGTGAGTCCCGAGTACTCCGCCAGCATGGCCAGCGCGTCGGCACCATCCCAGACCTTGCTCTCCTCCTCGAAGCCCGAGGGCTGCAGGATCGCACGCGAGTTGGAGTTCACGCCCTGCAGCCACCGGTTGATGCCGTTCAGCAGCTTGAGCAGCATGTTGTAGGTCGTGGGGCGACTGCCGTGCTTGATCACGACGGAGAAAGCCTTGATGGCGGCGGCCAGCACGTCGGTGGTGAGCTCCACGCTGGCGCTGGAGCGACACGTGTCCTCCACGTTATGGGCCTCGTCCAGCACGATGATGGCGTTCTTGAGGTTGATGCCCACGGCCGCGCGGATGGACGGGTCCAGCAGGTAGTTGTACGGGCAGAAGACGATGTTGGCGTGGTCCAGCGCCTCGCGCGAGTGGAAGTAGGCGCACTCGCGGTGCTTCTTGGCCAGCGCCACGAGGTCCTCGATGTCCCAGACGGCCGGTGCTACACGTCGCAGGTCGTTCACGCGCTTACGCTTGCGGAAAAAAGAGCACGATTTACCCTCAAGCGCCAAGCGGCAGTTTTCGTCCACTTTTGTCGCGTCGCGACTTACCTTGGGGTTCACGCAGTAGTTGCGCTTGGACCCCAGCACGCAGGTCTGCAGCTGCGTCGCGTACGCATTGCCCGCCTCCGGAGACTCGAGATACGACGCCGGACAGCTCTTGAGCTCGTCCACCACCTGTGCCAGCTGCGAGTGCGTGCGCGAACAAAAGTAGATGCGCGGCGGCGCCACTCGCGCTTTGGCTGGCAGGTTCTCGCCCGGCGTCTTGACTGGCTGTGACTGACCGGCGTCCTCCGCCGCGTGGCCAAAGGACGCAGGCAGCACGCGCTTCTTCTTCGTCTCCGTTGCATCCGCAGCTTCCATCGCGTCGTCCGCTTTGGCGTCCTCGCGACTGCGCTTCTTCGCCTTCTTGTCGGCCATGGAGATCCAGTCGTGCTTGAACTTGTCCAACGACGGCTGTGTGCAGAAGTCGGCGTCTTCGTCACCATCATCGCCGGTAGCAGAGGCGGCTGTCGTCGCTGCCGTCTCTTCATTGCCGACTTTGCTGCCAGTCGTCACCGCCTTCTTCTTCTTCTCGGCCTCCAGCTTCCTCTTCTGCCGCTCCAACTCCTCGTTGGCGGCCACCTGGTTCTGCACCCACTGCTTCTGGAACGTCAGCGACGAGCACAGCAGCGCCAGCGTCTTGCCGGAGCCCGTGGGACTCTCGAGCAGCGCGTGCTGGCCCGTCTTGAGCGCCATCAGCACCTTGTTCATGACCGCCAGCTGCGCCGGGAACGGCTTCTTGCCCGACGGGAACGCCACATTGTAGCCCATGACCATCACCTTGTGCTCTGCCGGCGGGGAAGGCGCCGCCTCGGGTCCGTCCGCCGCCAGCTCCAGCTTCACCATGGCGGCGCTCATCCAGAAGGCGGCAAAGCTGCGGAACAGGGAAGAAGACTGGCTGCAAATGTGCCAAGGACGAGTTAACTTGTAAAAGTAGACAACAGCTGATCTGTGGTTGGAGAGGGAGCTGAACGTACTGATATAACGTACTTTAGAATAAAATCGTATTTTGGGGTTTCCCTCCGATGGTCGTGGATCGAAAAGCCATTTCGCGCCAAAATCGTCTGGAAACAAACATCTTCACCGAGTTGCGATTTCTTAAAAATGGTATTACACGAGCGTCTCGGTTGCGCCGCTATCGCCGCCGCCGCTCAGACGTGGCCGTCCACCTGCTTGCCGAAGCCGTTGTTGTACTCGTCCGGGTAGATCTTGAGCCAGGCCTTGTGGAGCGTCTCGTAGTGCTTGGGCCGCGTGAGCTGCCAACCTGCAGGGTCCTCCGCCCAGAGCACGAAGATGGTGGTCACGGCGCTGGCGACCACGGACATGAAGAGGTTGTTGATGCCGTAGCCCACGAAGAAGGCAAAGAAGGCCACGAACACGTCCGGGTGCGAGAACATGGCCAGGCGCGCGCTGTCCGTGTCGTCGACGATCTGGATGGCGATGTAGGCCGTGGCGGCGCCGATGATGACGTTGCCGAGCCAGAAGACGTTGCCCGTGAGGTCGTCGTTGACGATGGCGCTCCAGCCTTTGCTGGCGAACAGCTTAAACACGTGGCGGCTGGCGGTCACGAAGCTGTAGCCGTAGCAGCCCACGTACGAGTACGCGAACCGGTTGAAGAACTCGATCCAGCTCTCGATGCACTTGATAATGCACGAGAGGCACGACAGCAAACACGCCAGGCAGCAGTTGCCGCTGCGGCCGGCCAGCCACGCCAGGATGTGCAGAATCCACACCACGGTCTCCAGGATGGCCACGATGAGCGAGCCGAAGCAGATGCTGCCCAGATTGAGCGTCACGGCGCGCAGCCAGGCGCCCATGGTGATGAACGGCGTGTTGGCCGCGTTCTTCCAGGCCGCCACGGTGCCCGCGGTCGTGACGGCGATGATGTTGCGCAGCACGAAGGTGGCCCAGAAGTAGATGAGCAGCATGCCGCAGAGCACGCCCACGATGGCGCCCGTCATGAGCTTCAGGTCGCACTGGTCCACGGTGCACACGTCCTCGAGTGTGATGTAGTCCTGGTGGAACATGAGCCCGAGACTGCCCAGCACCCACAGAATGGCCCAGCCGATCTGCACGCCCACCATCACGAGCGCCACCAGCAGCGTCATCGGCAGGCGGAAGATCGCCTTGCCCGCCACCTTGAGATGCGCCGCCGCGAACTTGATCCGGCGGCGGATGCAGCACACATACAGGATCAGCAGCAGCGCGATGAGGCCGAAGACCACGGCGGGCCACCAGTAGTAGGTCACGCCGCTGTCGTAGGCCTTCTTGGTCAGCAAGATGGCGGCCGCGATGTTGAGGCCGATGATGGCGACCAGCGCCACCCAGATGAGCACCTCCGCCATCAGCACCATGAGGGCGATCCAGACCACGGACATGGCGGCGGCCGCCAGGGCCGAGAGCCCCACGATGCGCAGCATGAGCTGCACGCCGGAGGACTCGCTCAGCCCCTCCACCTTCGTGGCCTCGATGAACTCGTCGCCGTATTTGGCCGCGAACACGATGGTGAGCACCACGACGGCCAGGAAAGGCAGCAGGAAGAACACGTCGTTGCACTCGCGCTTCGTCTGCGGAGGCTCATCCACGTCGGGCGCAGGAGGTGCGGACGGCTGCTGCAACATGGGCGGGGGGGACTCGGCCGGTCGAGAGTCTTGCTGGCGGTACGGGCTCGCGCTGTACATGGCGAACAGCGTCTACGGAGGAGTCTGAGTCCTGGGGCGCCAATGGCGGAATGGGAGGGCTCTTCCTGTCTGTCCTGAAGAGTCGGGAGCTTGCAACGGATTTCAAACGGACGTGAATGATTGCAGGCGATTAGAGCGGGTATAGGAATCACATGGTGCAATGATTTGGGTCGGAATGAAGTGGGAGCTGTTGGACACCAGCAATCGGTTTGGAGAGGTTTTACGCGGTGATTCGTTGATTTGGGGGTCCAAAGAGCGCTGCGGATCGTGGGTAAACAACCCGAGTGAAATGAATATCAGTGCGTGGATGGATACATCAAAACCTCCTATATTGAATATGCTTGGCGGTTGCTTTCAGTCATTCTGTCGTTTCTGGTTGTTCACAACAGAACCAGCTGAATCATTGACCTCCAGCAACTAATTCTGCGATATCGGGTACAAAACCAGCAGGTGTTTGAGCCCCTGGATATTCGCGAAGTGACCAGAAGTGACCAACCTCGTGTTTGGCTGGAAGCGTGAGGTGTGGCTGCGTGGTATATATTGGTGCTGCACCTGGCCAACTCAAAATCAATCCACTCCGAGACGCTGGAACATCGCCCAACAGCGCTGCTTTCTTTCGCGACCACCGCCATTTGCCTGCCATTCACCCGGGTTGCTGGCGGAGTTTCAGAGTCGACACCAATAACGGAGGACGGGACGAGAGCGTCAAGGCTGCTGCCCCCAGGATGCAATGCATTGGCAACGCTCGAGGCAGCGAAATGGTTGCTTGGTGGTTGGTGCTCATGTCGGGACGGATCGATTGCTGGTGTATCTGCCGATGATCACCACTTGTTATGTTTAAACTCCATAAACCCATCAGTTGTTTTTAAGCTTTTAAAAACAATAATACTGTTTAAACAAGCATTGTTAAAACCGCTTTAGCTTCGAGGGTGACTCATGGATTTACTAGAAAATGGCTTTGACATGTTGCCTTCGTCACTGACGAATCGTCAGCCATTGATCTCCGTCAACTACTTCTGTCCGAGTGGTCGCGGCAAGATCGTAGCAAGTAGCACACGCTTCACGCTGAAAATCATTGGAGGCCACAGCCAGTGGCGCGACTCGAGGGAGTCTTGGCCTGCAAGCGTCATCTGGCTGAAGTGCCCTTTGTGCCAATTCGGCTCTGGATGTGGCACTGCCAAATCCATAGAGATTGTCGGGGGGCAACTCCAGCGGCAGGGGGAACCTCCGTGGAGTGGGACCGGCAGCACAAGCACGGCGCAATGGGCAGACAGTTGTTGAAGACACCCATCACATCACAAGTTCACAACGGACTTTTGTGACCGCTACGTGCCCGCTGGACGCAGATTCCCAAGGACACGCGCTCCACCTGAGCGGGAGCCCTCGAGTCACGGCCGCCAAGCTCCCACATCCGCTTTCGCCTTCTAGGGATCAAGACTCTACTGGCAAGTGCCCCCATCGCTACCATGGCGATCCGCACACTGCTCCTCGCGCTGGCTGCGACTGCCTTAACGCTGTCGACCGCCAAGCACGTGGTGCCCGACTCGGAGCTGCCCGTCTTCTTCTTCCACGGCGTCACGGGCAACGCCACCAACGGCCGCAACATCAAGGCCAACCTGACTGCTGAAGGGCGCGTCTTCGTGGGGCTCACCTTC